>SEYY01006720.1:7500-17500 GCA_009176605.1 Armadillidium nasatum | reverse complement strand
TCTTCTGCTCTTAGGGATTTCGGAGAGTCTTTTGTGGTGACGCTGGTCATATCCAAGTCTTTTGACCGGGTTTGGCATTCGTCGCAGCTCTCTAAGCTAGGTTTTGGGTTTCCTTCTTCTCTTTTCTTGCTCTTGTCTAGTTTTCTCTCAGATCGTTCTATTTCAGCACTTACAGATGGAGTGATCTCTTCCTCCTTTAATGTTAATTGTGGTATTCCTCAGGGTTCTGTTTTATCTCCAAATTTATTCTTACTTTCCATTAACGATCTTCTCAACTGCATTTCTAACTTTGTTCACTCTTATGCTGATGACTCAACTCTCCATTCTTCTACACATTTCAAATCTGCTCCCTCTTTTGCTTCTAGAGTTGCTTCTCGCCTTCAACTTTCCGATTCTATTCTTGCCAATCTGGATGGAATTTCTCGGTGGGGTCATAACAACCTTGTGAAATTCAACTCTTTTAAAAAAACTTCTTCACATCTCCCTCTCAAAAAACACCTCCCAACTTTTCTATCTTCTTCGATGGCTCTCCCATCTCACTTGTAAATAACTTTAACAGTCTTGCTCTGAACATAAACAATAAATATTCTTGGAAACCACATAATCAGGAAGGTTGCTAAAGCGGCCTCTAAGAAGCTGGGAATACTATTCAGGTTGAGAGAATTTTTTCCTTCAGAGCAGTTACTAAAATTATAAAAGGGTTTTATTCGTCTTTTCATGGAATACTGTTCTCACATTTGGGGGAGCTCCGGCTCCTTCACTCTCTTGGATAGGGTTGAGTTCAAGGCTAAAAGACTAATAAACTGTCCCCTACTTTCAAACTCTCTTGACCCTCTATCTCTACGACGTGACGTTGGTTCTTTATCTTTTTTCAATAGGTACCACAATGGCAGGTACTCAAGGGAACTGGTTTCTCGCATCCAACTTCCAATGCGTCGCCCTCGTAGCACAAGGAGTGCCTTGCTTTCGCATGAATTTTGTGTGGATGCTGGAAACCCCAGACTTGCCCGTTGTGGTGCCTCCTTCTTTCCAGCCACCTCTGTTCTATGGAACTCTCTACCATCACCTATTTTTCCTCCTACATTTAATCTTCCTCTCTTTAAGGCTTCAGTCTGTGTCCACCTGAGAAATGTGCGTTAGGTTTGGGTCTGGGTGGCTTTTCGTTCTCTGTACTTTATTGCATACGCCCCCCTTCTTGAAAAAGCTTGGCTCGTGAGTGGTGGTGAAATGTGTAAAATAAAAAATTGGTCATATTAAGGTTTCAAATAAAATTTTATATTACTTTTCTTATACTAAAGCTTTACTTGATTTACATTAGAGCATGATTGGTAGGGTAAGAAGAGTGCTTTTAACTCTTTTTGCGATATAAACGAAAGAATGAAGAAAGAATTTCATTGTAGGCGTTGTAGTTTATTAATAAGAGAGATAGAATATGAAAATAGTCATTTCAGGTATTCCCGTCAAAGTGTGTATCATTACTAAACCTTATAACTTCACTACTTCCCCATCTACACCCATCTGTGAGAATCAGAGCTGTTTAGACGTGAAATTTTAGGCAAAATTCTAAACTTCATCCCTTCAAAAGAAATTGTATAAGGATTCTGTCCTGAATTTTGCTGAGGGGTTGAAAACATCCCACTTATAGAGTAAGTTTATTGTTTCTATGAGTTATTGTTCTGGCAATTTTTGAGTTTCATATGTATGTTAAGTATATTGTATATTGTTGATTTCAACGTTAAATCATATCCCAGTAAAATCTATTTTTTCTACTTCTGCTAATTTTTTTTTTTTTTTTTTTTTTTTTTTTTTAAATCTTTTTTCATACATCCTTTTTAACACAAGGCATAAAAATATTTTAATATTTATACCTAAATTAATAAATGAATTATAAAGTTTCTAATTATTTTCTTGCGAGTGAATCGGATTCATTATTTTAATTAATGAAATAGATTCGCATCAAAGATTTTTTCAATTACATTTTCCCTTCTTCGTTCTACAGAGAAATAAATATTTTCTCGCACATACAAGGTAAGTTTCAAACGCACGTGTATATATATATATATATATATATATATATATATATATATATATATATATATATATATATATATATATATATATATATATATATATATATATATATATATATATATATATATATATATATATATATATATATATATATATATATATATATATATATATATATATATATATATATATATATATATATATATATATATTATAACCTCTAGTTGGGAAAAAACTTAACTTGGTCGATAGAGACTGACATGTTCAGATTCACAGCGTTTGAAGGTATGTATGTCAAAGGAAGTTGGGAAAATAGATATAGAGAGAGTGTGTTCCAGATTTAACTCGTAGAGTATATGTAAGACTGAGCATAGCTGTTAAGTCTGGGGTCGGAGAGTTGGACAGAGGAAGGATCAGACTGTGTAGAAAGGTGTGTCGCACGAACTTTTCTCAATGGAGGAGGTAGAGAAGTGTCCGTTGTAATAGCGATAGTAAAGAGAGAGGGACGAAATAATTCGACGGGCAGAAAGAGATTGGAGAGAGTTAGTAAGAGCGGGAGAATTGATGAGACGAAAAGTCCTAAACTCCACCTTCTAAAGGAGAGCTCTATGAGTGGAACCACCTCAGATATGTGAAGCATACTCCATACAGAAGCGAACAACATACGTATAGAGGGCAAACAACTGGGGTGGCGTGAAGTAATCCTGAAGGTGCCTCAGAGCACTCAACCTCTTAGAAGCTTGTTTACAAAGAGAAGCAATGTGATCTTTCCAAGAAAGATAGCGAGTAAAAGACACGCCTAGAATATTAAGAACAGATGAAAGTTTGAGTTATGTGTTTAAGAAGTCATCATAGTTGTGTGGAAGATTGTGTTGAGTGGAAAGATGGAGGAACTGAGATTTAGAGGAATTGAAAACTATCATATTTTCTCTGCCCCTATTTGAAATACGTGAAAGATCAGAGGGTAGTTGCTCCAAAGCTACCTTCTCGAGTCTATCAATTGCTGTTGGGAGGGACGTCTTTCAAGCTGGAAGCAGTAATGAAGGGTGGAATCATCATCATAGGAGTGGATAGGAGATGAGATAATAAAAAAGCAGAAAAGTGTTGGGGTAGAATAGAACCCTAAGGAACACCACTATTAATAGTTTTAAAGGAAGAACGGTGGCCGTCTACAACTGGTGCTATATAACGGCCGGAAAGGAAATTAGAGAGAAGATCACAGAAAGAAGGATAGATACCGAAAGAGGGAAGCTTAGAAATCGAAGCTTTGTGCCAGACTCTATCGAAGGTTTTCGATATGTCCAGCGCGATAGCAAAAAATTCATCGAAACGCCGAAGAGCAGAGGACCAAGAATCAGAGAGAAGAGAAATTAACTGTAGAGTGTTTCTTGCAAAAGTCATATTTACGATTTGAGATAAGATTAGAAGAATTGAATTTTTTTTTTATCTTCCTGTTAAGGATAGAGTCGAAATATTTAGAGAGAACGTAGGTCAAAAAAATGGCACGTTAGTCAGAGGGTTGAGAGTGGTCCCCTTTTTTCGGCACTGGCTGAATCAGCGCAGGTTTCCAGTAAGAAGGGAAGGTTGAAGTAGAAAGACATAGACGAATAGTTTACCAAGGAAGGGGGCAAGCTCGGAAACACAAGCTTTGAGAATCACAGTACTAACACCATCGGGACCATACGCCTTCTTAGTACTAAGCTAAGAGAGAGCAAAAATGACGTCTTTAGAAAAAATTCTAATTTTGGGCATAAATGAGTTGTAGGGGGTTGAAGGAGGAGGCATAGCACCGGAATCGTTTAGAGTTGAATTAAAAGCAAAAGTTTGAGTGAAGAGTTCAGCTTTTGAAGAAAGAAAAACAGCAGTTTTTCCTTCTGAAGATACCAGTGGAGGGAAAGGGGAAGAAGCAAAGTTTAGTTGACATTTTTTTCAAAATGCCAGAAATAGCGTGAAGAAAAGGAAACAGAAAGATTATCGCATATTCTACTGAGAAAAGAGTTTTCAGTGTTTGAACGATTCCAGGAGGAAAAATAAATTGCGATAGATTCTGGAATTTTAAGAGATGGTAATCCCTGAATTCAGCATCCCTAAGGTAGATAGCGCCAGAACAAAAAGAGTTAAACCAAGTTTTGCTAGGTTTAGTAGGAATGGAAAGAAAATGGAGTGTTCGCCTCCATGCCAGAGAGAATCACCTCGGGAATGCGTTCTGCACCTTCCGAGGGACCCCCTCTCACGGAAGTAATAATTATTCCACGGGATGTCAAAGGAGTACGACCGCAAGATCGACATGCTTGCGGAATTAGAAGGGGGTTTTCTTGCGGAAGACTTGAAGAGATAGAAGAGGATTCAGAGGTAAGAGAGTGACTGGAGGAACCCAGAGGAGGAAAGATTTAAACAGTATAAGGAAAAGGATTAGGAGTTAGAAAAAGGTTTAGAATGTTGGTCTCATCTCCAAGACGATCAGGGATACGAGTAAGGAGCTGCACCAACTGCTCAAGGTCGTTCTGAATAGCGAAATGGAAGGCACGTTCACCAGCTGCATCATGAAAACTAGAAGAAAGCCATTGGCCGTGGTGAATATTGAAATCACCTAGATGATTTTAGAGAAAGGAGAAGAAGAGAGAATGATTTTTATTTTGGAGTTTAAATTGTCGAAGAATTTATAATAGTCAGTAGTCAGTAGAATTATAGTCAGTAGAATTAGGAAGTAAATGAACAGATTAAATGAATTTAGTCGTAGAATGGCAAGAGAGGTTGAGTCCTAAGATGGAAATTCGGAAGACTCCAAATTACAGACACGAGAACAAACGACATCGTTGCGCACGTATGCACAACAACCGTCTTTGGCTGAAAATTGAGGACAAAGACAGTAGGAGGAAACAGATTAGAGTTTGCTATCAGAACCCTCAAACATCTGAGTTTCTGTCAAGAACAAGAGGTGAGGTATTGAAGAAAAGAGGTGATGTTCAACAAAGTGGAAATTGGAGTGCAGACCGCGAATGTTGCAGAAATTAATGAAAAAAACTGACCGCGCATCAGGACAAGCCGTTTGTAGAGCCCTAGTGTCACCTCATCACTGGAGGCCACCAACTCCCAAGTGGTGACGGGGGAAGGAGTGGATGAGGGGCTATTTTTGGAAGACGCCCCCCAGGACTTCTTCGAGGCTACTGTTGTTGACGCCAATAATATTTTTTTTTAAAAGGATGTGTGTCTGAAATAGAGTTTTATGTGTGTGAAGGAGAGCCTACTCCGTGTAGAAGAAGGTGCAGATGAGCCCGAAATGGAACGAACCATTTGGCACCGGGATGAGGTGGGAAGTACCCTTAACAACCAATATACCCAATGGGTGTTATCTCATCACCTCGAGAGCGCTAATTCCCTCCCCTTATAATATATATATATATACATATATATATATATATATATATATATATATATATATATATATATATATATATATATATATATATATATATATATATATATATATATATATATATATATATATATATATATATATATATATATATATATATATATATATATATATATATATATATATATATATATATATATATATATATATATATATATATATATATATATATATATATATATATATATATATATATATATATATATATATATATATATATATATATATATATATATATATATATATATATATATATATATATATATATATATATATATATATATATATATATATATATATATATATATATATATATATATATATATATATATATATATATATATATATATATATATATATATATATATATATATATATATATATATATGTAGGGGTCACCAATTATGTAGTGACAAATTATGTAGTGCAGGAGGTCCCTACACTGTGTAACGCGAAGGGGGATAGATCAGGAGGCTGGGTGCTTTTAATGTCCCTTTGTGGAATGCCGACTGGCAGGCGTGTGGTAGCCACCACTTTTCTTTTAAGCCTGCGGAGCGTCTGTATACTCGGATGGAAGGCTACTTCAAAGGAGGATCCACAGTCGAGGGCAAATGGTCTGCCAAGCTGGGTATCCTTTCGGAAGCAGTGGTATTGGAACTTCTTCTTGGACGTCTTTTTCTGTTGCTGTTGCTGCTTCTGGCCTAAGTGAATAGCGAACTACTTATTTCTACACCTTCTGAAAATTATCTCAATATTGGGAAGGTGTAAGAATAGTAACTGATTTTCCACTTTATTTTTCTTAATTTTAGCAAAAATGGCTTACAACCTTATTATTATTAAAGTTTCATAAAATCATTTTGAAAAAGTATACAAAATTTTATATATTTAAAGTAGAAAACATTATTTTATAATATATTTAAATATTACATACTAAAATACATTAAAATTGAAATTTTTAACACAAATATTTTTTTATTGTAAAATATAATATAATATAACATAAAAGAAATATATTTTACATTTTATAATAATTTTTTAAAATAGTTTTACCATCGAGAGTCCCGGCAAAATTATTTTTTATGGCGGGAACATAACGTAAAAAACAGCTGTAAAAGTACATTAAGAATTTGTTATAGCAATATATATATATATTTATATATAATTTACATTATATTTTAAATGTTTTTCTTTTTAATTAATAGTTTGTATTTTTATACATAAATAATATTTTTTTTTTTATAACAAAAAGAAATTTTATTTTTATTTATTCATTGGTTTAAACTGCTTTTTAAAAATCTAAAAATTATACGCAAGTTATTGCATGAAATATTATTTTTTTTACAGAAAACGTTTTTTTTTTATATTTTGAGTTACTATTTAAAATATATATATATATTATATATATATATATATATATATATATATATATATATATATATATATATATATATAAAAGGGGGGAGGACGTAGCGCCGTCCGAAGCGCTGCAAGTACCCCCCATTGTCCATAACCAGCGGAGTGATAGGATGAGCTAGATCATTCCGTTTCACTCCGTTGCCCTTTGGTTCTTTCCTTTTCGCGTTTCACCTTCTCAGAGGGCCTCTAGTGTACCTTCGCCTCATACTTTAGTGTCTATGCTCCCACTTCCCCTCCACCCAATTTTTTCACATGTTCCCACAAATTTTCAAGAGCTTACTCGTACATTACCTTTATAAAACAAAACAAAATGGCGCAACTCAGAGCTGAATTGGAGATGCTTCGAGGAGGCATTCAAAGAATGCCTCTAATCCACCCCTCACCCCATCATCACTTGGAAGTTGGCAGCCTCCGATGATGGAGATGGTGCCGCCAGGACCCGGTCTCCGAATTGCCCCGGTGCACGGTCTTCTTTTTTCATTAATTTCTGCAACATTCGCGGTCTTTTTTCTAATTTCTCCTTTGTCGAACACCATTTCTCATCTTCTACACCTCATCTCTTGTTTCTAACCGAAACTCAGATGCTTGAGTGTGCTTACAGCAAACCTTATTTTGCTACCTCCTTCTGTCTCTATCCTCAATTTTCAGCCAAAGGCGGTTGTTGCACATATGTTCGCAACGATGTTATTTGCTCTCGTGTCTCTAATTTGAGGTGTCCTGTATTCTCTACTTTATTCTTAAGCTCTCTTGCAATTCTATTATTAAATTTATTTGTTATTTTCTATTAATATCCTAATTCTATTAACTATCCAAAATTCTTCGACTATTTAAACCACAAAATAGAACACATTCTGTCGTCTTCTCCTTTCTCCGAAATCATCGTTTTAGGTGAATTCAATGTTCACCACCCCCAATGTCTTTCATCTTGTTCTCATGATCTAGCCGGTGAACTCTCCTACAACTTTTCTATCCAGAACAACCTTGAGCTGTTTGTGCAACTCCCTAATCGTATCTTTTCCTTACTTCTTATCATTCTCCTTACACTGTTAAACTCTTTCCTCCCCTGGGTTCATCCGATCACCTTCTTATCTCCATATCTTATCCTGTCTCTACAAGTCTTCCGCAAGAACGGCCCCCGCCTTCGTCGAGGAGACGATCCTGGCACTTCGAAGCTGCCAACTGGTACTTCTCTGATTTCCCATGGAATGATTATTGTTTTCGTGGGAGGGGTCCCTCGGAGTGAGCTGAGCGTATAACCGAGGTGATTCTCTCTGGCATGGAGGCATTCATTCTACATTCTTTCCCTTCTACTAAACCTAACAAACCTTGGTTTAACTCTACTTGTTCTCGCGCTATCCTCCGTGGGGATGCTGCCTTCAGAGATTACCGTCGTCTTCAAACTCCTGAAACTCATTCAATTTATATTTCATCCTTGGATCGTGCAAAATCTATTCTTCGAGAGACCAAAAACTTTTTTCTCCGTCGCAAATGCAATAATCTTTCTGGATCCTCTTCTTCTCGCCCTTTCTGGCATTTCGCAAAAAATGTCAACTCTAACTTTGCTTCTTCCTCTTTCCCTTCTCTAGTTTCTTCTGATGGCACAATTACCAGTTTACCTTCTACTAAAGCTGAACTCTTTCCTCATACTTTTGCCTCTAACTTTACCTTAGATGATTCCGGAGCTATTCCTCCTCCTTCAACCCCCTCCGACTCATTTATGCCTAACATTGTAATTTCTTCTAAAGATGTTATTTCTGCTCTCTCTGAGCTTAACATTAAGAAGGCGTATGGTCCTGATGGTATTCCTCCTGCGGTTCTCAAAACTTGTGCTTCCGAGCTTGCACCTTGCCTTGGTAAACTATTTTGTCTTTGCCTTTCTACTTCGACCTTCCATTCTTGCTGGAAACGTGAGCTCATTCAACCTGTACCGAAGAAGGGAGACCCCTCTCAACCCTCTAACTATCGTCCTATTTCTTTAACCTCCGTTCTTTTTAAAGTTTTCGAATTTATCCTTAACAGGAAAATTTGGAAACATCTTAATTCTTCTAATCTTATCTCTGATAGCCAGTATGGCTTTCGTAAAGAACGTTCTACTGGTGATCTTCTTTCCTCTACCTTCTGACTCTTGGTCCTCCGCTCTTCGGAGTTTCGGTGAATCTTTCGCTGTGGTGCTAGACATATCGAAAGTTTTCGATAGAGTCTGGCACAAAGATTTCATTTCCAAACTTCCCTCTTACGGAATCTATTCTTCTTTCTGTGACCTTCTCTCTAATTTCCTTTCCGGTCGTTCTATAGCATCTTTTGTAGACGGGCATCGTTCCCCCTATAAATCTATTAATCGTGGTGTTCCCCAAGGATCTGTCCTATCTCCAACTCATTTTTCTAATTTTAATCAATGACCTTCTCTCTATTACTTCGTCTCCTATACACTCCTATGTCGATAACTCCACCTTTCATTACTCCTTTCAATTTGAAAGACGTCCATCCCAACACCAGTTGATAGATTCAAGAAGGATGGCCTTGGAGCAAGTGATCTCTGATCTTTCTCGTATTTCAAATTGGGGAAGAGAAAGCATGGTCGTTTTCAATGCCTCAAAAGCTCAATTCCTCCATCTTTCTCCTCAACACAATCTTCTAAACAACTATGATAACTCTTCGAAAACTCTCAACTCAAACCTTAATCTGTCCTCAATATTCTTGGTGTTTCTTTTTCTCGTGATCTTTCTTGGAAAGATCACATTATTTCTTTCTAAACGAGCTTCTAAGAGGTTGGGTGTTCTGAGGCGCCTTCGTGGTTTTTTTCGCCACCCCTGTTGCTTGCTCTTTATAGGGGTGGAGTTTGCCCCTGTATAGAGTACGCCTTACACATCTGGGGTGGTTCCACACATACAGCTATTCTCGAAAAATTGGAGTCTAGGACTTTTCGTCTCATCAATTCTCCTGCTCTTACTAACCCTCTCCAGTCTCTTTCTTCCCGTCGAATTGTTGCATCACTTTCTTTATACTATCTCTTCCCTTCGAATTATTCCGTCACTTTCTCTATACTATCGCTTTTACAACGGACATTTGTCTTCTTAATTATCACGTCGTATACCTCCTCCATTGAGAAGGGCTCGC
>SEYY01006718.1:7500-23172 GCA_009176605.1 Armadillidium nasatum | reverse complement strand
CCAGAACTTTCAAACAAGGAGGAGATATATTGTTAGAATCCTTGTCTTCAGACATGTTCTCTGAGCATATGCGCATGAACAACATCAAACATTATAAGATTCCGCTGTACAGTAGTTGGGTAGGCTCAGTTTGGGAAAGAATGATACGAGTGGTTAAGGGATGTCTATATAAAACTATAGGTAAAGCAACCTTAACTTACTATCAATTGTTAACAACTATTTCAAATATTATTAATGTTGTTAATTCAAGACCTTTGACTTATAGGTCATCAGAAAATGAATTGGAAATCATTTCTCCAAACTCCTTTTTAAAGCCTTATGGCAACTCAAACCTTATATTCAATGAAGTTTCCTTACCTATATGGAAACAGCTTCCTCCTTCACAGCAAGACTTATCCATAACTCTAAGTACTCAAGGAAAAGTATTAGAAACCTTTTGGCAATTATGGTATGAGTCTTATTTATTAAATTTACGCCAAACAAGTAGAAATCTCTACTAGTCAGAGTGGACCAACAGAATAAAGGTAGGAGACATCGTTTTGATTCAGACACCCAATAAGCCAAGACCATTCTGGCTTTTGGGCAGAGTTTTGGATGTTATCGTTGGTCATGATAATAAGATTAGAAGTGTTTTGGTTAAAAGGGGAGATGGACAAACATGTCATCATTCAATCTGCCATCTGTACCCTTTAGAGCTGTCTATCACTCATTCTGTAACCAGTGGTGAAGCTGACGATCAAATCTGCCATGATTCATCTAATGCAGAGTTTGCAGACAGTCAAGAAAATGAGGCTTCAGATCAAAATGATCCCTCACCTTTAAATTCAGTGCAGGATAATGGTAATAGTGCTGTCCCAGATGTTCAGCCTTCAACTTCAGGTATAAATTTACCTTCTCAGCTTAAATCTCTCAAAACTCAACCTCAGACAATGTCAATCAGAGAAAGACCACTTAGACATGCTGCTGTCAAGTGTCATGAATTCCTTCACAGGAATTTACCTTATTTGTAGTGTTTTATTAATTTTAGTAATTGCAATGATACTGCTCATTGCAACTCTTCAGTGGGAGGATATAAAAACTGTTTATATGCTTTCGCTAATTTATGTGTTATATATTTTGTCTTATTTATCTAGTGTATTATTTTATCTATATTTGAGTTCTCATTGATTGGAGTTTGTAGAGTCGGTGGTTTGTTTTTTGTATCGATATGTAGTATTTTGTTGTTCAACAAACTGCTGGCTAACACGCACGCACCTTTTAAAATATCATGGTCAAGTCAACACGTTTTAAAAAAATGTAAAAGTTTCGCTTGTTTATTACAAGTCTTCAAAATCAAGGTTTGAGGTATGAGTTATATATTTCTTTTTTTTTCAAAAATCTTTCTATCTATCATTTTCATTGCCTTCTACTCAAATATATAACTCGTAACGTTCTTAATTATATGGGATTCGCATATGCAAGAACTACAAAGGCAACAAAACCTTTGAATAAATTCATAGTAAGTCTTATCATATTTTTAATTGTTAACTAATCAGGACCCTTCTCTTTCAGGTCTTTAAATAAAAGCTCAAACTCAGAGTTTTTATAAACCCAAAGTATTAATGCCAAAATACCCCGAATAATACCCAAGAGACCCAGAAGGTTTTGCATAAGTTATTTTGTAGTTGACTTCTTGATGAATTTCAATATTTAAAATATTGACCACCAAAAGCTATAATAATAGTCTTATTGGAATACTTAGCTTCAACTCCTTGTATTAGTAGTATAATCAACAATTATTAACTTCACTAGCCAGCAATTAACTTAAAACTAGCAAATAGTTTGTGAATAGTTTATCACTTTTATAGTAGTATTTTAACATAAATTATTACAACAGTAATTAAACAAACTGTATTTAGTGCAGCAACTGTTTTAATAAATTCTTTTAACACACCCAAAGTATTAATGCCAAAATACCCCGAATAATATCATACAGTGTACTTAACTATGTACATACTGTATATACCATCAACAATTTACTTATACTTCATGACTACATTATTAACTTCATAAATTGTACTGTACTTTTTTCCTATATTTATTTTTATTCACTCTTGCGCATAGTCACGTGGTTAGGTCACGTGGGCTAATATTTATAATTATTGCTTCGTTTTAGAGCGATATTATTTTGTAACGATGTAAAAATTTTAATAGTAAGAATTTTAAATTATTTTAACAAGAATTTTAACATTTAATTGATTATTTTATTAACTAAAACTTTTAATTATTTAACAATTTTATCATTATATATATATATATATATATATATATATATATATATATATATATATATATATATATATATATATTTATATATTATTAAAATTATAATTGATAGTTGCCATATTAAAAATTATTCTAGTTAAAATGAGGCTAATATTTCTGGAGACTGGCGGTTAAAGTCAGAGGTTGCCATTTTTGAATTCTATCACTTTTTTATGATCCTTCATGGTGTCTAGATTTTTCTAATTTACGTTCTCAACGAGTGTGTTTACATCTTTTAAAGTTTCGCACCATTCAAAGAGTTCAAATTTGCAATTAATAACTGATAGAATATTCTTGGAGATTGGCCGATTGCTTGCCGTGTCGTTTATTCTGTCAAATAGCAGGCAGGTAGTTGGTTTGAAGCCAAGGGTATTCTTGAAGTTATATAAGTTGCATTCGGAGCCTTTCGCGTTAATATTTCATATTCGTCAAATCTTTGAAAGCTCCGTTTGTTAACTATTAAAATACATATTCTTGGAGGCTTTAAACGGGTTTACTATATTCGTTTCGTTTCAGGCAGTGAGAAAAACACAATTTTTCTCAAAGCTTATTCTAGCGGTGTATCATCTCCGTTTATATAAATATTCTATATTTATATAAGCGACTAACCCTAGTCTCCAAAAGAATATTGCCTCCAAAAGATAACTAAAAAACTAACATCTCAATATAGAGAGTCAACAAAACTCCTTATATTGATTCTGTAAAAATCCTTACATCAGGATACATTTTCACTCGTAAACTGAGTGACATTAATGAAATATATCTATATATTATATATATATATATATATATATATATATATATATATATATATATATATATATATATATATATATATATATATATATATATATATATATATATATATTATATATATATATATTATATCACCTCTGGTGGGCAAAGGCCGGAGGCCTACCAAGTTACCACCAGAATTAGGGGGCAGTCCAGAAGTCGGGTCAATTTAAAAGGACAACATGTCACGATACACGGTGTTTAAAGTAGTGGAAATCATAGGAAGTTGGAAAAGTTGATGAATGGAATGTGTTCCTGACTTTACCAGTAGATTACATATAAGACTGAGCAAAGAGGTTAAGTCTGAGGTTGAGTTGGACACAAAAACGATGAGAGTGTGTAGAAAGGTGTGTCGCACGAGCCCTTCTCAATGGAGGAGGTATTTATCGGGAGAGTTCAGAAGAGCAGTGTTCATTGTGACGCAACATTTCGACGGGAAGAAAGAGATTGGAGAGAATTAATGAGTGCAGAAGAGTTAGTTAGACGAAAAGTCCTAGACTCCACCTTGTCGGAGAGTTGGATGAGTGGAACCACCCGAGATGTGTGACACATACTCCATACAGGAGCTAACAACATCTCTATAAAGAGCAAGTAACTGGGGTGGAGTGAAGAAATTTTTAAGGCGACTCAGAACACCCAACCTCTTAGAAGCTTGTTTTCCAAGAAAAATCAGGTGAAAAACGAAACACTGAGAATATTAAGGAGAGATGAAAGTTTGAGTTGTGTGTTTTCTAAGAAGATATAGTTGTGTTTAAGATTGTGTCGAGTAGAGAGATGGAGGAATTGAGTTTTCGAGGCATTGAAAACGACCATGTTTTCTCTTCCTAAATTTGAAATGCGAGATTTGTAGAATGGCAAGAGAGCCTAAGCCATAAGGTGGAAAATTCTGAAGACTCCAAATTAGAGACATGAGAACAAAAGATATCGTTGCGCACGTATGCATAACAACCGCCTTTGGCTGCAAATTGAGGATAGAAACATGAGGAGGAAACGGAATAGAAGAAGAGAGGTGATGTTCAACAAAGTGGAAATTGTAGTGTAGACCGCGAATGTTGCAGAAATTAATGAAAAAAATAGACCGTGCATCAAGACAAGCCGGCAGCTGTGTCTTTGTGGCACCAACCTCATCACCGGAGGCCACTAACTCAACAAGTGGTGATGGAGGAGGGGTGGATGAGGGGCTATATTTGGAAGCCGCCCCCCGGGGCTTCTCTGAGGCTACTTTTGTTGAGTTTAGTTGTTTTGTTTTTTAAAGGGTGTCTGTATTAATGTTTTGTGTGTGCGAAGGAGAGTTTATTTCGATTTAGAAGGAGGTGAGCGCGAAATGGAACGAACCATTGGGCACCGGGATGAAATGGGAAGTACTCTTAGCATCCCATATACCCAATATATATATATATATATATATATATATATATATATATATATATATATATATATATATATATATATATATATATATATATATATATATATATATATATATATACCAAAATTTGACATGACAGTTAATAGATGCCATCTACATCATCTCAAATTTGAGTAGGGAAAACATGGTCATTTTCAATGCCCCAAAAACTCAGTTTCTCCGTTTCTATATTTGACACAGTCTTCCACACAACAATGATATCTTCTTTGAAAACACACAACTCAAACCTTCATCTCTCTTTAATATTTTTGGTATTTCTTTTTCTCGTGATCTTTCTTGGAAAGATCACATTACTTCTCTCTTTAAACAAGCTTCTAAGACGTTACGTGTTCTGAGGCACCTTCAGAACTTCGTCACTCAATAGATGGCCCTAAGGTTTAAAAAAATGGAGGGAAAATTAAAAATTTTAATACAAGATGGCGGAAACTACATGATAAGAAATTCAAAATTTCGAACAGAAACCACATTATCAGAAATCCAAGATGGCAGAAACCCCGAAGTCAAGAGAAAATCTACGGAAGAGAAAACCGCGTGATCAGAAATTCAAAATGGCGGAAAGAAGGTGTGGCATGTCTGTGTATGTTTGTGACGTCAACACCGTGGGTACATTGCAACATTGCAATATTGCAAAGAGGGTCTTGTAATAACACCTTACCATTAATGTCGGCTGTCGTCAACACTGGCACTCCCTTCATACCGAGTGGGCGTGGTCTAACCAAGGATGCCGCGTGCTAGAAATTGAGAGAAATTTGTAGAAAAGTACTAGAAAATTGGTTTTGCATGAGTCTAACTCATGCAATTGCATGAGTTATGTCCGGCACTGGCACTGGTTTGGCACAGTGCCATCCGCCGATTTTGCTATATATACTTATATATATATATATATATATATATATATATATATATATATATATATATATATATATATATATATATATATATATATATATATATATATATATATATATATATATATATATATATATATATATATATATATATATATATATATATATATATATATATATATATATATATATATATATATATATATATATATATATACCTACTTCTTAAGATGTTCATTTTTTATGTGGAGCTTTTCAGATTCATTATTCAAGGCTCCTGATGCTTCTTCACAAACCTTCTCAAAGATTTCATTCTTTTTTTCTCTTTCCTGCAATTGAGTAAATTTAAAATAATAACCAAATTAATGAACTGAATAATCCCAATCACAATCTCAATATTCACCTCTATGACGAGTAATTCCGATTGTTCATATATATATATATATATATATATATATATATATATATATATATATATATATATATATATATATATATATATATATATATATATATATATATATATATATATATATATATATATATATATATATATTGTACACTGACTGGGCTCTCCTTGCCACCCACAAAACATTAATACAGACACCCTTTAAAAATAACAAACTAAAATTAAATGATGGCGTCAACAACAGTAGCCTCCGAGAAGCCCCCGGGGGCTGCTTCCAAAAATAGCCCCTCATCTACCCCTTCCTCCATCACCACTTGGGAGTTAGTGGCTTTCGGTGATGGTGTTGGTGCCACCAAGACTCTGCAGCAAGCTTGTCCTGATGCATGGTCTATTTTTTTCATTAATTTCTGCAACAATCGCGGTATGCACTACAATTTCCACTTTGTTGATCATCACCTCTCTTCTTCTAGACCTCACCTCTTGTTCTTGACCGAAACTCAGATGTTTGAGCGTTTTGACAGCTAACCCTATTCTGTATCCTCCTACTGTATCTATCCTCAATTTTCAGCCACGGTCACCGTTCTTCCTTTAAATCTATTAATAGTGGTGTTCGTCAGGGTTCTGTCCTATCTCCAACACTTTTTTTGCTTTTCATTAATGACCTTCTTTCTATTACTTCATCTCCTATCCACTCCTATGATGATGACTCCACCCTTCATTACTCTTCCCAGTTTGAAAAACGTCCACCCAACAGCAGTTGATAAACTCGAGAAGGGTAGCCTTGGAGCAGATAACCTCTGATTTTTCACGTATTTCAAATTGAGGCAGAGAAAACATGGTTGTTTTTAATGCCTCAAAAACTCAATTACTCCATCTTTCCACTCAGCACAATCTTCCACACAACTATAATGTCTTCTTCGAAAACACACAACTCAAACCTTCATCTGTTCTTAATATACTTGGCGTATCCTTTTCTCGTGATCTTTCTTGGAAGGATCACATTACTTCTCTTTCTAAACACGTTTTTAAGAGTTTGAGTGCTCTGAGGCGCCTCCAGAATTATTTCACGCCACCCCAGTTGCTTGCGCTCTATAGGTTTGCTGTACGTCCCTGTATGGAGTATGCTTCGCACTCATAGAGTTCTTCTCCTTGAGAAGGTGGAGTCTAGGGCTTTTCATCACATCAACTCTCTTGCTCTTGCTAACTCTCTCCAATCTCTTTCTGCCCGTCGAATTGTTGCGTCACTCTCTTTTTACTATCACTATTACAATGGACACTGCTCTTCTGAACTCTCTCGTTGCATACCTCCTCCATTGAGAAGAGCCCGGGCGACTCGACTTTCTAAAACAGTCTCATTCCTTTCTCTGTCCAACTCCTCGACCCCAGACTTAACCGCTATGCTCAATCTTACATATACTCTACTGGTAAAATCTGGAATACACTCCTTTTATCTGTTTTCCCAACTTCCTTTGACTTGCATACTTTGAAACGCCGTGTATCTGGACATGTCAGCCACCATCGACCATGATAGATTTTCCCCAACCCCGGTGGAAATTGGTGGGGCCTCCGGCCTTTGCCCACCGGAGGAGATATAATATATATATATATATATATATATATATATATATATATATATATATATATATATATATATATATATATATATATATATATATATATATATATATATATATATATATATATATATATATATATATATATATATATATATATATATATATATATATATATATATATATATATATATATATATATATATATATATATATATATATATATATATATATATATATATATATATATATATATATATATATATATATATATATATATATATATATATATATATATATATATATATATATATATATATATATATATATATATATATATATATAACAACCTTTCCAACAATCGTCGGTTGGTGCCTACTGCTGCCATATATATTCCCAAGCACTTACGACCTCACCAATCTTTTCCCTTTACTCCTATCCTCCGTCAACCTTACACCCAGCTCATCTCTCTGTCCCTTAATAATTCTTTGACCCCGCTCATTCAACATCCTTCGGTCTCCCTCTACTTTTCACACCCTTCACTTAAGATACAAACACCTTTTTTTTGCCAGTCTCTCCTCGTTTATTCTACAAACATACCCAAACCACCTCAGCATGCTTTGTTCTCCTCTCTCCCAACCATACTCCTTCAATATTTCATTTCTCTTATTCCAACATTTCAGACTCTATTCCTCCTACCAACACCACAAACCGCCCTCAGACCCTTCATTTCGAAAATCTTAACCTTTTTCTCTTCCTCCCATTCAACCTCATACTTCGCTCCCATTCATAACTACCGGTATACTGCATCCCTCAAACATTTTATCCTTTAATTCTCTTGTCCCCTACCTCTATTCCATATATTCTATTTATTAGTATTCCCGATTATGCCACGACCTAAAGATGGTCATAGATATATATTAACTTTAGTAGACTACGCCACACGTTATCCGGAAGCGATACCATCACCTCGACCAAGGTAGAAGAAGGATTAGTAGACATATTTTGCGGTTTAGGAATTCCAGATGAAATACTAACGAATGTGGGAACTCAATTCACTTCTATATGTATGAGGGAAGTATAGCATCTACTAAAAATAAAGCAACTCCATGCCACTCCGTACCATCCAATGTGTAATGGATTTGTCGAGAAATTTAATGGAATCTTTAAACTTATGTTAAAAAGATTATGCCAAGACCAACCAAAAAATTGGCATCATTTCATAGGACCCCGTCTATTAGCTTATCGTGAAGTTCCACAAGAAAATACTTCGAACTTTTATATGGCCGTACGATTAAGAGGAAAAAAACCCTGAAATACGGAATAGTTATTAATATGTATTTGAACTACGAGGAAAACAAGGAGGAAAGCTTAAGATAACACTTGAAAATTTAGAGAAAGCCCAGAAACGTCACAAACACAAATATGACAAAAAATTAAGAGAAAGAAGATTTAAGAAAGGGGATTTCGTTTTGTTTTTGTTACAAACAGATACGAACAAACTGTTAATGTAATGGAAGGGCCCATAAGAAGTGGCCGTAGAGAAGGTAGGGAATACTTATTGTGGCAGTATAAAGGATATTATTAAAACGTTTCACGGATTTTTTTTTGTTGAAATTATATATAAAAAAAGATACGGAAATCAAAGAGGCATTAACGGTTTTTCGTGCAATATTAGAAAACGATGATGGAAACGAAGAGGGAGGGACCCAAAATGAAGAATTCAATGAATTGGTGAATTGTGTACCCACAGAAGATTTTGAAAATATAAAAATTGGAGATGCGTTAAATATAGAAGAGAAGAAGAGATTGAAAGAAGTTCTTGGAGAATATAAACATGCATTTACGGATATACCCGGAACGACGACTGTAAATCAACATTAAGTAAGACTAACAACAGAAGGATCAATTAGATCCAAATCATATTCAATTCCTTATGCGGTAAGAGAAGAACTGGAGTTGGAAATTAAAAAAAATGTTAGAAATGAGGTATTTTCAGTGAATTGAAATCCCCATATGCGTCTCCAATAGTAATCGAAAAAAAAGAAAGATAGTGGAAAGAGGATTTGCGCAGATTTTAAGAAGCTTAATAGAGTTACAATTTTTGACCCTGATCCCATGACAACTACTGATGAGTTATTTTCGAAGATAGAAAAAGATAAATACTTTTCTAAAATTGACCTTAGTAAAGGGTATTGACAAATTCCTGTGGCCAATGAAGATATCGAAAAAACGGCCTTTGTAACACAAGATAGACATTATGAGTTTCTAAAAAAGCCATTTGGTCTAATATACCCCGGTGCTACGTTAGTGAAAGGATTAAGGAAATTATTACGGAATTTGTAGTACGTTGATAGTTACATGGATGATATTATAATACATACCGCAGATTGGAATGAACCTTTAGAGCAATTAGCGAAATTATGAAGTCGACTATCAGAGGCAGGTTTTACGATTTAGCCCTCGAAGTGTGAATTTGCTATACAAAACCTGGAATTTTTAGGTCATAATATCGGGGGTGGTACTGTTGGGTTACAAAACGATAACGTAAAGAAAATCAAAGATGCTGAACGCCCAATTACAAAAAAAGACGTAAGATCATTCTTGGGATTGACAGGATATTATTTCGATTATAATCCTAATTATTCAAATGATAGCTAGTCCTTTAACTGATCCTACTAAAAAGGGAGAACCAAATAAGATAATATGGGGGGAAAGTCAAGATAGATCATTTAAGAGATTGA
Organism: Armadillidium nasatum; assembly: GCA_009176605.1. Lineage (NCBI taxonomy): Eukaryota > Metazoa > Arthropoda > Malacostraca > Isopoda > Armadillidiidae > Armadillidium > Armadillidium nasatum. The sequence goes on along the minus strand of SEYY01006718.1, from coordinate 13,069 downwards.
AAATGGCCGGTCCTTAAGCTGCCGATTATGGAAAAAATCTTTATTCTACAAACTGACACGAGAAATGAAGCTTTGGGCGCAGTCTTATTGCAGGAACACGATGGCGTCTTATTCCCGATAGCGTATGCAAGTAGGAAATTATTAGACCGAGAAAAGAAATATTCAACTATTGAGATGGAAGGACTTAGAATTGTATTCGGGATTAAGAAGTTCGAAAAAATTTTATTTGGCAAGGAATTCGTCCCACAGACAGACCATCGTCCCTTAACACACCTGCAAAAAGCAAAGTTCGTGAATCAAAAAATCATGAGATGGGCATTGTATCTCCAACGATATAAATTCACGTTAGAATCAATAAAAGGAAAGAACAACGTTGGAGCTGATTATCTTAGTAGAATTCAAAAGAAATAATTGGTTATATTCTTTTTATTTTATTAGCAGTTCAGCTAACAAAATTTTGTATTTAAACAAAATTTAATTTTAATAAATAGGATTTATCCTTTTGATTCTTTTAAGATTATAACCCTTTATGTTAAGGAATTAATCAACTTAGTATTTCAGTTAAAGAATAGGTGAACCATAAAAAAAGTTTAACCCCTAGACGACAGAGAAATAGAAGTGTCAAGACACGTCATTAAGAAATTAAACTCTACAGAATTAGTAAATAGTGATCTGCAGATTTTGGAATCAGAAGAACTCTTTTGAAAATACTGCACACTGCATTGCTTACTGAAGTATTATATTAGAAGAGACAATAGTTGTGTCACGTATGTCTGAGATTTATGAGAAAAGCGACTTCACCAAAAGTTCAAAGAGGAGAAACGTTTCTTTTTTAGCTTCATATATTTGTATTTTATGTAAGATTAGTTATATTTTTTATTTTATTTTATTAGTAGTTCAGGTAACAAAATATTGTATTTAAACAAGATTTAATTTTTATAAAAAGGATGAATCCATTATTTTCTTTTAATATTATAACCGTTTACTTCAAAAACTTTATGTTAAGGAATAAATCAGCTCAGTATTTTAAATGAGTAACAGGTGAACCATAAATCAGTTTAACCCCTAGATGACAGAGGAATAGAAGTTTTTAGACACGTCTAAGAAAATTAATCTCTTCAAAATCAGTAAATAGTCCTCTTCGTGTTTTGGAATCCGCACTTTTTTGAGAATACTCCACACTGCATTGCTAACTGAAGTAATACAGTAGAAGAGACAATAGTTGTGTCAGTATGTCGGAGATTTAGAAGAAAAGTGACTTTACCAAAAGTTCAAAGAGGAACAACTTTTGTTAGGTAGCATGGAATCTTTTTTTAGCTGTATATTTTTGTATTTTATGTAAGATTAGTTATATTTTTTATTTAATTTTATTAGTAGTTCAAATAACAAAATATTGTATTTAAACAAGATTTAATTTTTATAAACAGGATGAATCCATTATTTTCTTTTAAGATTTTAACCCTTTACTTCAAAGACTTTATGTTAATGAATTAATAAGCTCGGTATTTTAATTGAGGAACAGGTGAAACATAAATAAGTTTAACTCATAGACGACAGAGGAATAGAAGTGTCAAGACACGTCATTAAGAAAATTAATCTCTTCAAAATTAGTCAATAGTCCTCTGTAGGTTTTGGAATCAGAAGAACTCTCTTGAGAAAACTCCACACTGCATTGTTTACTGAATTACTGTAGTAGAAGAGACTATAGTCTTGTGACAATTGAGATTCTCGTCCGGGAAATTAAAAATACAACATTATCTGTTATCCTCCTGTCTACCTCAAAAGGAAAGAAATACATTATATTTCCTTACTCCAAAGTTGCAGGGAGATTGGTTTGAAAGGAAAGGAAGCTTTTGAATGTCAAACTGCAGTGAAAGAAGCGGAATACCTAACAGCGGAGAAAGCTACATTGGCTGCACAACGTTTAGTCGCGGATAAAGCAGCCGAGAGAGACCACAAATTGATAATGCTGGAGTTGCGACTTACATCTGCCAGTAATTGCGTTAGGAGTGTTGAGGAGAGGGAGTGCGTGGTCAATTACGGTAGTAACTTCGAGGCCCCTCGAAAAATGCTAGAAAAAGATATTGTGAATTAATCCATAAGTACTGATGAAACACTTCTTACTAATGAAGAAGGAATGATAGATTTTGAAACACGAATACAATATCCTTTGAACGAAATAAATAAAGACAAGAAAACTAAGATTACGAAGGTCGACAAGGATTATAGCAATCCTGAAGATTTGGAAGAGGAAGAAAAAATTCTTTTCCTCAACCTGAAATTTTTGCCGAGAGGGAAGCACCATCATCTCAGGATTCGTCGAGCTATAATTATTTTTATTTATTTTTAATTTTTTTAAAAATTTTATTTAGTTTTTTATTTTTTAATTATTTTTGAGAAAAAAAATTAGTTTTAATTTTTTTTAACTTTTTTAATAAATTTTTAAAATAATTTTTGTTTCTTAATAATTTTTAATTCTTTTTTAATTTTTTAAATTATTCTTTTATTTTTCAATAATTTTTAATTATTTTTAGATGAGAGAGGGGAAGAGGTCAAAACCATGTAGGTAGCTGGGCCTTTTGGGGTCTCACATTTGGCCTCATCTCGACGTTCCTTGAGCGATGAGAATGAAAGGGATGGAGGAAGCGAGAGATATAGGAGGCGGTTATGTGTTAATGTATAGAAGAGTGGAAGAGGGTTTTTGGAAGCACGGTGTTGGATTCGTGGTGGTACCAAGGTTGAGCTCATATATAGTTGGGATCGAGGGAATAACTGAGAGATTAATGATATGTAGTTTAAAGATTGGGAGGAAAAATTACCATGTGTTCCAAGTTTATGCCCCCCAACAGGAACACACAGATGAGGAGAAGGAAGAGTTTATGGAGCTGATGGAGAGGTGGGTTGGTTTGAAGCAGGAAGAAAATAGTGTATGCCTTTTGATCGGTGATTTCAATGCCAGAGTGGGAAAAAGGAGAAGTGAAGTGGAGGAGGTTGTGGGAAATTTTGGAGAGGAGGAAAGGAATGTGGAGGGGGAAAGATTGTTAGATTTCTGTATGAGAAACAATCTTAAAGTTATGAATACCTTTTTCGAACACAGAATGGCACATATATACACCAGATACAGGTGGAACAACAATACAGGAGAGTTTGACCAAAAATAAGTTATAGATTATATAATATCATCAGATAAAAGAATTATTTTAAATGTTATAGTTATGCCTGGAGAATCGATGGACCATAGATTGCTGGTGGTAGATATGAAGATTAGACTGGAGAAGAAAAATGTTTTGGAAAAAAGGAAGTTAATTAAGATCGATTCCTTGAAGGAGCAGAATAAGAGAAATGCATACAGAGATAGTGTGAGAGAGAAAATAGAGGGAATGAACAGGGAAGAGGTCTTTATGGGATTACAGGAGAGGGTGATGGAAGCTGCTGGAGAAGAGTTGAGATATAGATATGTAGGAGGCTCAAAGAAAAGACATACGAAGTGGTGGAATAATGAAGTGGAAGGGGCGATAAAAACGAAAATAACGAAAATTAAGAAGTTGGTTGAAAAGAAGAACGGCACAAATCAAGACAGGAATATGTAGAAGCAAGAAACAGAGCAGAAATAGTGAAAAGAAAGGCCAAAAGAGAGGCGGCAAAAAAGATAGCAGAGGAACTGAAAGAAGATGTTGGAGGAAGTAGGAAGATAATATTTAGGATAACTAGAACATATAGGACCCAGAAGAAGAAAAGGCAAAGTAATTTTAAAAATAGGGAAGGAGGTAACCTTGATAGAGATGGAAGAGATAAATAGTAGATGGTCGCAATATTTCGAAGAGCTTTTGAACGGGGAAAGAGCAGAGGAGGAGAAAGAGGTGGAGGAGGTTGTGGAGGGGAGAGAGGGGGAAGAAATTACTGAGGAGGAGTTGAGGATGGCCATGAGGGATGAAAAATGATAAGGCACCAAAGGAGGATGGTTTGGTGGTAGAGCTGATAAAAAAGGGAGGTGAGGAGTTGCAGGAGAAAGTGCTGGAGCTCTTAAATGAGTACTGGAGGAGGAAGGAAGTCCCAGAAAATTGGGGAAAAACAATCATCATTCCAATATATAAACAGAAGGGAGATACTGGAGAGTGTAAGAACTATAGGGGAATATCTATAATGGACCACACGGCAAAGTTATATGAACGAGTGTTAGAGAGGAGATTGAGAGACATTATAGAGCCGCAACTGGGAGAGGAGCAATACGGTTTTAGAAGAGGAAGAAGCGCAACGGACTTGATGTTTGTATTGAGACAGATAGGTGATAAAATGTATGAATACAACAGAAGGGCCTATGTAGGGTTGTTGACCTAAGAAAAGCATTCGATACAGTACCTTGGAAGAGATTATGGGAGGTCTTGGAGGAAGGTTATGGAGTAAACAGAGGATTATGCAAGCCACTGAAAAGTATGTATAAAGTGACAAAATGTAATGTAAGGACGGGGTTTAAAAACGATAGATGGTTTGAGGTGGAAAAAGGAGTTAAGCAGGGAAGTGTTTTATCACCTTTATTATTCATAGCTTATATGGATAAAATTATAGGTGAGGTGAGAGAGGATATGAGGAACTTGGGAAGAGACATCATGGCCTATGCAGATGATTTGGCACTATGGGGTGAGAATAGAGAGGGAATAGAGAGAATAGTGGGTAACTTAACAGAGAAACTAAGGGAAAGAGGATTGCAGGTGAATACGGAGAAAACTGAGGTGATGAAAATGGGTAGGGAGAGAGAGGAAGAGGAGGAGGAGTGGGAGTTTGAGCTAGATGGAGAGGTCTTGGGGAAGGTAAAAGAGGTTAAATACCTGGGATGAGTGTATACCGAGGATGCGGGAAATGATGCAGAGATTGCACATAGAATAGCACAGGTAGGGAGAGCAGCAAGAGCTGTGTACCCGCTGCTGAAGGATCAACATATGGAGTTGGAGGTAAAAAGAGTAATTTACGAAAATGTGTTGGCACCAATAATGATGTATGGAGCAGAAACGCGGTGCACTACCAGAAGACAGGAAAGTAGGATACAAGAAATAGAGATGAGTATGCTGAGAGCTATGATTGGAAAAACCAGAAGAGATAGGATAAGGAACGAGAGGGTGAGACAGGAGGTGGGAGTGGTACCGGTGATGAGGAGGATAGATGTGGCGAGGTTGAGGTGGTGGGGTCATCTGGAAAGGATGCCGGAAAATTGGATGGCGAAGAGAAGATGGAATTGGACGCCAAATGGAAGAAGGCCAAGGGGTTGACCGAGGAAGAAATGGAGGGAATCGGTGCAAGATGAGTTAAGAAGATGGGGGATGCCCACGATGGAAGAAATACAAAGACGAAGAATGTGGGAAGACGAAGACAGAGATGAGTGGAGAAGACTGTTGAGTCCACTGACAGGTCGCGGTTTCCTAGACTGCGACCTTCCTGGGGAAGGACAGTAAGACAGTAAGACAGCATATATATATATACAGTGGCGGCTCGTCATTATGGGCTCCGGGGCTGCAGCCCCTACAAATTAAAAATACCAGGCGTAGGATGTTGATATAAATATGAAATTTTTGTC
>SEYY01006718.1:0-2500 GCA_009176605.1 Armadillidium nasatum | reverse complement strand
TGGAGGGAACGATAAAGAGGCAAAATTTGAGTTGACGTTTTTTGCAAGCTGCCTGAGAGAGAGGAAGAGGAGCCAGAATAATTATTGCATTTTGTATTGAGAAAGATCAAGAACAGAGTTTGCAAAATTTCGGGATAAAAAGTAAATTGAACGATTTCCTGAAGTTTGAAAACAACGGCAATTCCAGAAGGCAGAATAACTGTGGCAAATAGCAAAAGAATGAGCAGAGTTAAGCCAATTTTGTAAGGTTTAGTAGAAGGGAAAGATTAAAGAATGTAGTCTCCATGCCACAGTGAATCACCTCGGTAACGCGCTCTGTACAAATATAAAAACACCACCTTCTGAAGCAATAATCATTCCACAGAAAATCAAAGAAGTACGACCGAAAGTTCTATCAGTTTGGTCACCGAAATGTCACAAACGTTTCCTCAAAATACTCGGGAGTCTTTCTTGCGAAAGTGATTGGAAGAACCCAGTGGAAGACAGAATTAGGAGAAGGATTAGAAAGTTTAGAAAAGCTCTATAATGTTGGGTTTATCTCCAAGACGATGAGGGATACTAGTTGGGAGCTACACCCACTAATAAAGGTCGTTTTGGATGGAGAATTGAAAAACAAGATTACCGGGTGTATCATGAAAAATAAAAGAAAGTCATTGGCGAAGGTGAATATTGAAATTAACTAATATGATGATGTCTGAGAAAGAAGAAGAAAAAAGAATTTTCTGTTTTGGAATTTAGATAGTCAAAGAATTTAGGATAACCAGTAAATTAGGATATAAATAAACATAAATGAATTTAGACGTAGGATGGCAAAATATCTTTAGCCACAAGGCTGAATATTCAGAAAACTCCAGATTAAATACACGAGAGTAAACAAAATCATAGCACACATGCATAACAACCTTCTTTGGCTGAAAATTAATTTTAATTTAAGACAGTAAGAGGAAACAAAAAATGGTTTGCTTTCAGAACGCTCAAGCACCTGAGCTTCTATCAAGAATAAGAGGTTAGGTCTAAAAAAAGGAGAGTTGCGTTCAACTAATTGGAAATTGTATTGAAGACTGCGAATATTAGAGAAATTAATGAAGAAAATAGACCATGCTCTAAAGCAATTTGGATCCAAAGTCTTGGTGGCATCAACTCTATATTACATGTTAATAGTTTTGCTTAGCAATGTGGCCAAAAGATAATTAGGTATTACAGATAGCAGAAAACCTAAATTTTATGATCATTGAATATTTCCAATCTTGTTTCAACCTTCATGAGTTTAATAATAATAATAATCAGGGTTGGTGATTTTTTGATTTTTTTAAAAAAATCAAAAAAATAAAAAAATCAATGATTTTTTTGATTTTTTTGATTTTTTTGATTCTTTTGATTTTTTTGATTTTTTTTTAAAAAATAATAAAACTGTTTTTTTTATTTGTTTTATTTTGTCATATTTTTTGATACATAATGATATAACAGATATATTAGTTCCTTCTTACTGTGTTAAAAAACTTTAAAGTAGTTTATATATTAGAAATATAACTTCCTTAATATTTGGTTCAAGATTTCATATAGGGTAATACAAGAATCTGATCTTCATTAATTTATCCAATATAGAACTGTTAGAGTTTAGAATTCCTAATATATATTCAATCAAATCTTCAACAAAATTTTATTGAGCTTTAATCTAATGCAATTTGAGGTTATAGACAAAAGAGAAAACAGAAAAGACAATTCCTTTTAATTTTCAACCATTTAAATTTTTATACAACATTATAAGAAAACAATATTCCTCTATATAAATTATAAAAGAAAGAAAATTTAATCACTTTTGATGCATAATCATTAATCCAAAATCCATAAAAAAAAAAAAAAAAAAATAAATATATATATATATATATATATATATATATATATATATATATATATATATATATATATATATATATATATATATATATATATATAATATATTATATTTATTTATTTTTTTTTATTTTGTATTTAATTTATGGATTAATGATTATGCATCAAAAGTGATTAAATTTTCTTTCTTTTATAATTTATATAGAGGAATATTGTTTTCTTATAATGTTGTATAAAAATTTAAATGGTTGAAAATTAAAAGGAATTGTCTTTTCTGTTTTCTCTTTTGTCTATAACCTCAAATTGCATTAGATTAAAGCTCAATAAAATTTTGTTGAAGATTTGATTGAATATATATTAGGTATTCTAAACTCTAACAGTTCTATATTGGATAAATTATATTAATGAAGATCAGATTCTTGTATTACCCTATATGAAATCTTGAACCAAAAATATTAAGGAAGTTATATTTCTAATATATAAACTACTTTAAAGTTTTTTAAACACAGTAAGAAGGAACTAATATATCTGTTATATCATTATGTATCAAAAAATATGACAAAATAAAACAAATAAAAAAAAAAGTTTTATTATTTTTTAAAAAATCAAAAAAATCAAAAAAATCAAAAAAATCAAAAAATCATGA
>SEYY01006717.1:27500-35000 GCA_009176605.1 Armadillidium nasatum | reverse complement strand
GGCGCCACCAAGACCTCTATGCCGGCTTGCCCTGGTGCACGGTCTTCGTTTTTCATTAATTCTAATTCGCGGTCTTTTTTCTAATCTCCACTTTGTCGAACACCACCTCTCTTCTTCTAGACCTCATCTCTTGTTCTTAACTGAAACTCAGGTGTCTGGGTGCTCTGACAGCAAACCCTACTCTGTTTCCTCCTACTGTCTCTATCCTCAATTTTCAGCCAAAGGCGGATGTTGCGCATATGTGCGCAACGATGTTGTCTGTTCTCGTGTCTCTAATTTGGAGTCTTCTGAATTCTCAACTTTATGGCTCAAACTTTCTTGCAATTCTACAACTAAATTCATTTGTCTGTTCTACTTATCCCTAACTCTACAGACTATCCAAAATTCTTCGACTATCTTAACTCCAAAATAGAACACATTCTTTCTTCTTCTCCTTTCTCTGAAATCATCATTTTAGGTGATTTCAATGTTCACCACCGCCAATGGCTTTCATCTAGTTCTCAAGATCCAGCTGGTGAACTCGCCTTCCAATTTTCTATCCAGAACAACCTTGAGCAGTTGGTGCAACTCCCTACCCGTATCCCTGACCGTCTTGGTGATGAACCCAACATTCTAGACCTTTTTCTAACTTCTAATCCTTCTCCTTATACTGTTAAACTCTTTCCTCCTCTGGGTTCATCCGATCACCTTCTTATCTCCGTATCTTGTCCTGTCTCTTCAAGTCTTCCGCAAGAACGGCCCCCCCGCCATCGCGAGGAGACGTTTCTGGCATTTCGGTGCCACTAACTGGTCTGACTTGCGTCGTACTTTTCTGATTTTCCATGGAATGATTACTGTTTCCGTGGGAGGGTCCCTCGGAGTGCGCTGAGCGCATAACTGAGGTGATTCTCTCTGGCATGGAGGCGTACATTCCATATTCTTTCCCTTCCACTAAACCTAATAAACCTTGGTTTAACTCTGCTTGTTCTCGTGCTATCCGCCGCAGGGATGCTGCCTTCAGGGACTACCGTCGTCTTCAAACTCCAGAATCTCATGCAACTTATATTTCATCCCGGAATCGTGCAAAATCTATTCTTCGAGATACTAAAAACTCTTTTCTCCGTCGCAAATGCAATAATCTTTCTGGCTCCTCTTCCTCTCGCCCTTTCTGGCATTTTGCAAAAAAATGTCAACTCTAACTTTGCTTCTTCCTCTTTCCCTCCTCTAGTATCTTCTGACGGTACAACTGCCGTTTTGCCTTCCTCTAAAGCTGAACTCTTTGCTCAAACTTTTGCCTTAAAATTCAACCTTAGACGATTCCGGAGCTGTTCCTACTCCTTCAACCCCCTCTAACTCATTTATGCCTAAAATTGTAATTTCTTCTAAAGACGTCACTTCTGCTCTCTCTGAGCTTAATACTAAGAAGGCGTACGGTCCTGATGGTATTCCTCCTGTGGTTCTCAAAACTTGTGCTTCCGAGCTTGCACCCTGCCTTGGTAAACTATTTCGTCTTTGTCTTTCTACTTCAACCTTCCCTTCTTGCTGGAAACGTGCGCTCATTCAACCTGTGCCGAAGAAGGGGGACCCCTCTCAGCCCTCTAACTATCGTCCTATTTCTTTAACCTCCGTTCTTTCTAAAGTTTTCGAATCTATCCTTAACAGGAAGATTTGGAAACATCTCAATTCTTCTAATCTATCTCAGATCGCCAGTATGGCTTTCGAAAGAAACGCTCTACTGGTGATCTTCTTTCCCTTCTCTCTGACTCTTGGTCCTCCGCTCTTCGGCATTTCGGTGAATCTTTTGCTGTAGCGCTGGACATATCGAAAGCTTTCGATAGAGTCTGGCACAAAGCTTTGATTTCCAAACTTCCCTCTTTCGGAATCTATCCTTCTCTCTGTGACCTTCTCTCTGATTTCCTTTCCGGTCGTTCTATAGCAGCTGTTGTAGACGGCCACCGTTCTTCCTATAAATCTATTAATAGTGGTGTTCCTCAAGGATCTGTCCTATCCCCAACACTTTTTCTGTTTTTCATTAATGACCTTCTCTCTATTACTTCATCTCCTATCCACTCCTATGCTGATGACTCCACCCTTCATTACTCTTTTTCATTTTGAAAGACGCCCCTCCAGCAACAGTTAATAGAGGCAAGGAGGGTGGCCTTGGAGCAACTAACCTCTGATCTATCTCTCATTTCCAATTGGGGCAAAGAAAACATGGTCGTTTTCAATGCCTCAAAAACTCAATTCCTCCATCTCTCTACTCGACACAATCTTCCACACAACTACGATATCTTCTTCGAAAACACGCAACTCAAACCTTCATCTCTCCTTAATATTCTCGGTGTTTCTTTTCTCGTGATCTTTCTTGGAAAGATCACATTACCTCTCTTTCTAAACAAGCTTCTAAGAGGTTGGGTGTTCTGAGGCGCCTTCAGTATTTCTTCACACCACCCCAGTTGCTTGCTCTGTATAGGGGTGTTGTTCGCCCCTGTATGGAGTATGCGTCACACATCTGGGGTGGTTTCACACACACAGCTCTCCTGGAAAAGGTGGAGTCTAGAGCTTTTCGCCTTATCAATTCTCCTGCTCTCACTAATTCTCTCCAATCTCTTTCTGCCCGTCGAAATGTTGCGTCACTCTCTCTCTACTATCGCTATTACAATGGACACTGCTCTTCTGAACTCTCTCGTCGCATACCTCCTCCATTAAGAAGGGCTCGTGCGACTCGTCTTTCTACACAGTCTCATCCTTTCTCTGTCCAACTCTCTGACCCCAGACTTAACCTCTATGCTCAATCTTACATTTACTCTACTGGTAAAGTCTGGAACACACTTCCTTCATCTATTTTCCCAACTACCTATGACTTAAGCACCTTTAAACGCCGTGTATCAGGTCATGTCGGCCTTTAATTTGACCATGTTTCCGACTTTCCTCCCAACTCTGGTGGAACAATGGTAGGCCTCTGGCCTTTGCCCACCAGAGGAGAAATAAAAAAAAAAAAAAAAAAAAAAATATAAATATATTTATTTATTATAATATATATATATATATATATATATATATATATATATATATATATATATATATATATATATATATATATATATATATATATATAATATATATAATATATAATATATAAAAATTAAATATTTTATAAAATTTAATGATAATAATTAATAATAATAATAAGAAATAATAATAATAATAATAATAATAATAATAATAATAATAATAATAATAATAATAATAGTTTTTAAATAGGTAAATTGCAAGGTTTCTCAAAAAAAAAAAATTAAATATATTTATTTATTTTTTATTAAAACCTCATATTTCACGGGCATTGCACTATTCGTGAAGATAAACTTTTCTAAGTGGCATATACCTAGGATCCCAAGTGGGATCGAACCGGCATCCTCAAGCACGTGAGCTAATCACTCTACAGTTTGTGCTAAGGTGTGCTATATATATATATATATATATTATATATATATATATATATATATATATATATATATATATATATATATATATATATATATATATATATATATATATATATATATATATATATATATATATATATATATATATATATATATATATATATATATATATATATATAATATATATATATATATATATATATATATATATATATATATATATATATATATATATATATATATATATATATGAAAAAAACCATTAGTTTGCAAAAGTATTTTTGTATCGTTGTAGGAGCTTTTATCCTCATTCTTGTTAAGAGGTGTTTATGGTCACAGAGTCCTACCAGTTCGCTCGCCCCCTCGTCCTCCAAAGCTCGATCACAGTCCGGTCGCATTATTTTTCGAATGAAAAATACCGCTGTCTGATTATTATTATTTTTATTATTAATTTTTTTCTCCTTCTTCTTCTTGAACAAGTTCATTTTACGAGAATTAACTTTCAGCAAGTCAGAAATTAGACTGGCTTGGCGTTTCGAAAAATTCCTTAACCTGGTTCCGTTCACACTTATCTGATAGAACTCAATACGTGAAATTAGAAGATGTATCGTACTTCTTCTCCTTAGTTTATCAAGGGATAAGTACCTTAGGGATCTATTTTGGGTTAACATTTCCGTAACATATATACAAACGATTTCCAAAATTGTCATAATTCTCCACACTCTCAATATACTGACTATATTTTAGTAACAGACCATAATATAGGTACCCTAAACACAAAAGTAAATAGTGTATTAGAAAAAGTTGTAACATGGGTAGGGGCAAACAGACTTTCTTTGAATCTGCTAAAAAGCACAATATTTAATACTGACAAATATTAAAATTCCAATCAACCTAATTGTTATGACAAGAGATACAATCATAAATCGAGACACATCTGCAAAACTACTAGGAGTTATTTTTTATGATAAACTCTTCTTTAAAAAACACATCAATAGTCGCATTAACAAACTTGTATATGCTTTCCAATGGATTCCTAAAGATAAAAACTTTTATCCCAAAATGTGCATAAAAAATCTATATTACAGCCCAGTTTTCCAACATCTACTGTATAACTTACCGGTATGGGGGCATGCAAGTGTATAGCTAATATAATCCTCAATAACATTACATGAAAAATAATTGGTATATTACCTGAATCTTACAATTACTATGAACATACAAGCCGACGCTTCAAAAAATTATCCATATTCAAACTACAAGATGTGATCACTCCTACAATATCTACCTGCATTTTCAGAGTCATAAATGGAATATCAAATGAATTCAAGACAAATTTAATAATGAATGATCAGAATGTAAGAAGACCAAATCTGCGAAGCACAAACTTACGTACACTTGGCAAAATAAAGTACACTCTAACCAAATCTCGTAGAGCTATATTGTACAAAGGCACTGAACAATGGAACGAACTTTCAAAAAACTTACAAAAATTAGCAACACTTAACTCATTTCGTAAACATGTGAAAGAAAACTTAATTTCAAAATACTAAAGGTACCCAGCCTCATCATACTTACATCTAACTTTGCTAAAACTGCTGGAAATATTATTATTACTATTATTATTATTATTATTATTATTATTATTATTATTATTATTATTATTATTATTATTATTATTTTTGCAATTATTATTTTCATCATCTTCATAATCATATTTATTATTATTATTATTATTATTATTATTATTATTATTATTATTATTATTATTATTATTATTATTATTATTATCATTATTATTATTGTTACATTTTATTCATATTATTATTTGCTATTTTCATTATAGTAATAACTATTAGCTTTCAGATATTTTAATGCTATTATTGTAAGCTGATATTTTTTTTTCGTTATTTCTATTATTTTTAAGGAAGTAAATTATGTTAAGATTATAAGACATTAAAATAATGAAAATATTTAAAATAATGAAAGTATTTAATGTTTTTTTTTCTTACTTATAAATTTCATTTTAATAATGATTGATATTAATTTTGTTTTAATTTATTAAGTTCAAAGGACGAATTCGTCCCCCCAACAAGCCCGTTTTAGTTTTGTGTTAATTACATATAAAGCATATGAATTTTGCATGTGCAAACTTTGTAACTATAAAAATGAACAAAAGTTATTATTATTATCATTATTATTATTATTATTATTATTATTATTATTATTATTATTATTATTATTATTATTATTATTATTATTAGTAGTAGTAGTAGTAGTAGTAGATTTATATACATCGAGTTCATTACATTCGAACCATATCAAGTGTCGATACGCTAACATTAAAAGTTATCAAACTCCATCTATCTTTGCATGTTTAATCCTCCTTAACATATTTTCCCTGTATATTCCTTAGAGCCATCCTGATAAAGACTGAGGAAAGGTATATCTTAAAATTCATTGGACAGATTTGAGATGCCAATTCCTGAAAACAAGTTGCGTGTTGAAATATTCAGAACAATTTTATAAAAAAATTATTCAAATTATTTTTTGAACATTTAAGCTCAAAACTTTTTTTTTTTAGTGACAGATATCATAAACCTAAATACATTTGTTTTTAAGTACACCCTTCCTACATAATTCCTGGAAATTTGAGTCAGATTGAACAATAAAAAAAGTGAAGGGGTATTTATCTCCGAAACCATAAAATATACAGAAATTGGATAGGAATGCCAAAATGCATATCTCCCCCAGTAAGGATTCGATACCAAATATTCTTTTTGTACCATCTATAACTGAAATTTTATTTTAGAGACTGAAAATTGCTAAAACACATCCAAACTCCACTTAAACACAGTAGCAAAAGTAGAGTTTCAATTGAGTGGTAAATTATATTTAAAAACACAACTTGTGAATCCATCCTTATGAAAACCATCTGTCACACATATATGAGGGATAAAATTGTAAAATAGACGAATTTCCTCTTAAAACATCTATTGAAGTATTAAGATCTCTGTAGTTCATTATAATCAAAGTAATCAAAGATTACTTAAATTGTAATTATAAATTTAAGGATAACAGCGATAATCTTGGTCAATGTTAAGCTTTTAGGAACTTTTTTTTCAATCTACCTAAGCAAAGTAAATCATTGAACCAAAAGGAAAAAGATTGATATAATATTTAACTTTAACTAAAGTTTCATTTTTAAGAAGACCATATTTTGATAATAATTTAGCACGCACGATAGATATTCAAATCAATATATTTTTTATCGTTGATAATGATATTATAAAAGTCAGTAACTTACAGATTCACTTTTCTACAAGCTAGAAATCCAGCAATTATAATTTAGTATCAGTTTCCTTCGGGGAAGGTTGTTTAGTGGCATCTTGGTAAGTAATGTTTGTGTTTTTATTTTATTTTAAACATTAGTGTAATGTTTTGGGCAATTAATAAATGTCAGTAAATGAAACAAAAAAAATAAAATTAAATAAATAAAATGAAAATAAGGTGATATTGTCAATAACTCTGTTAGGAGAATATATATATATATATATATATATATATATATATATATATATATATATATATATATATATATATATATATATATATATATATATATATATATATATATATATATATATATATATATATTATATAATTATATATATTAAAAATTTTTTGAAGAAAAAAAAGAAGAAAAAAGAAAACAGGTATCATTTTTTTCCCCACTTGCATTACAGGTATTTTTTTTTTTAACTTTCATATGTTTATATAGCTACATTGGTTCCTTTAAATGTTCAATAATTATTACTACAAGTATTCAGCTTAAAATTTTGAACATTTTTTGAAAGGAAAAAAAAATTTAAGGTTTTTACAAAAGAAAAACTTTAAGGTATTGAAAAAACAAAATAAATAAAGAAATATATTATATGCAGTGATGGGTCACATTCAAATTATGTGTTGTTCTAGTACTAGTTACATACTTTTTTTGATTCATGATAAGTGCTAATGATGTTACAAATTTATTACATTTTTATAGATCTCATTTCTCTTATAATACTTTTATCAT
>SEYY01006716.1:5000-15422 GCA_009176605.1 Armadillidium nasatum | reverse complement strand
CACTGCACTTCTAACTCTGTTCACTCTTATGCTGATGATTCAACTCTGCATTCTTCTACTCATTTCAAATCTGCTCCCTCTTTTGCTTCTAGAGTTGCTTCTCGTCTTCAACTTTCCAATTCTATTCTTGCCGATCTGGATGGGATTTCCCGGTGGGGTCATAGCAACCTTGTGAAATTCAACTCTTTAAAAACTCAACTTCTTCACATCTCCCTCTCAAAAACACCTCCTAACTTTCCTATCCTCTTCGATGGCTCTCCCGTCTCACCTGTAAATAACATTAACATTCTTGGTTTAAACATAAACAACAAACTATCTTGGAAACCACATATCACAATGGTTGCTAAAGCGGCCTCTAAGAAGCTGGGAGTTTTGTTCAGATTGCGAGAATTTTTCTCTTCTGAACAGTTACTCCAAATAAATAAGGGTCTTATTCGCCCTTGTATGGAGTACTGTTCTCACATTTGGGGGGGCTCCGGCTCCTCCTCTCTTCTGGATAGGGTTGAGTCAAAAGCTAAAAGATTAATTAACTGTCCCCTACTTTCAAACTCTCTTGACCCTCTGTCTCTGCGACGTGACGTTGGCGCTCTATCTCTTTTCTACAGGTACTACAATGGCAGGTGCTCGAGAGAATTGGCCTCTCGCATTCCTCCTCCATTGCGTCGTCCTCGTTGCACAAGGGGTGCCCTGCTTTCGCACCAATTTTGTGTGGAAGTGGGAAATCCCAGGCTAGCCCGTTGTGGTACCTCTTTCTTTCCAGCCACCTCTATTCTGTGGAACTCTCTACCTTCATCTATTTTTCCTTCTGTATTTAACCTTCCACTCTTCAAGGCTTCCGTCTGCGCCCACCTGAGGGCTGTGCGTTAGGTGTGTGCGTTTGCATGTGTTTTGTCTCTGTGTGTGTGCCCCCTCCTTGAAAAGGGCTCTGCCCGTGAGCGGTGGCGTTCTGTAATATATATTAAATAAAATATATATATATATAAAATATATATATAAAAAAATATAAATATATATATATATATATATATATATATATATATATATATATATATATATATATATATATATATATATATATATATATATATATATATATATATATATATATATATATATATATATATATATATATATATATATATATATATATATATATATATATATATATATATATATATATATATATATATATATATATATATATATATATATATATATATATATATATATATATATATATATATATATATATATATATATATATATATATATATATATATATATATATCTATATCTATATCCTCTCCCAGGAAGGGTTTTCACCCTGTCAGTGGAACCAGCATCTTTCCCCATCTGCTTGAAGAAGTTCTCCCAGAGCCCTCCAAAAGATCAAGTTCTTCGGCTCGCCGGTCCCCATGCCGGTCCATGAGTCCTATCCAGACTCTTCAGGTAGGGTTTTCACCCTTTCAGTAGGACCAGCATCGTTCTCAAACCAACCTCCAAACACTCTCTCCCAGGGGTCTTCAAAAGATTGCGCTTCTCCGAGCAATGGTTCCCCAATGCTGGTTCTGGAGTAGTTACAAGCCGTTGACAGAGAAATCACAAGGCCGGATGGCTAGTCCTGTCGTCCTTGCATTTAGTTCTCTTCACATCCGATCCTGTCGTCGATTTTCAAACTCTTGTTTTTAAATTTCAAATTCTTAATGTTAAAGTTTAATTTTTCATTAAAAGCCGAAAGTCCATTGTTGCTCCTCTATAAATTTTGATACATAATAATTTTATCGAGACTTATTTAATTTATTTTTTTAATGCAAAAATATTTTCAAAAATTCTAATTTTAAAATAAATTTTAGCTATTAGTTTTTCAATATATATATATATATATATATATATATATATATATATATATATATATATATATATATATATATATATATATATATATATATATATATATATATATATATATATATATATATATATATATATATATATATATATATATATATATATATATATATATATATATATATATATATATATATATATATATATATATATATATATATATATATATATATATATATATATATATATATATATATATATAAGACTGAAATAACAGCAAACGTTTTCGGAAAATAGCTCTTCTTGAGCTGGTTTCTCTTTTAACTTTTTATTCTTTAACTTTTTTAACATTCACTATTCCTTTATAAAAGACTTTGTCAGGAAACGTTTGAAAGTATTTTCATTTTATTATTGGGTTATTTATATATATATATATATATATATATATATATATATATATATATATTATATATATATATATATATATATATATATATATATATATATATATGATAATAATAAATAATAATAATAATAATAATAATAATAATAATAATAATAATAATAATAATAATTATAATAATTATAATAATAATAATAATATATTCTAGTCTTTTCTTTGCCTTATTATTAATTACAGTTGAAATTAAAGATTCACATATTTCAAATGTTTATTAAAATTAGGTTTATAATATTTTTATAACAATAAAAGTTTGAAGAAAATTAAAAATTAAATCTAAACCACCATGATTTATATATAATTCAAGAAGGTAAAACATTGATAATAATCCGTAAAAATAATTCGATTTTTCTCGTCGATATTGAACCATGCATTTTCTATAATATTTATTCATTTATATATATGCGAATATATATATATATATATATATATATATATATATATATATATATATATATATATATATATATTCTGTTTATATAATCTTGTTTTTGACCTCTAAAGGGCTTCATAAGGAGAGCTAGTCTGGTTGTCAGTTTTAAATACCCTTTTTTGACTCTTTGTCTTCTTCCCCTCGGCATTCCGATGAATCTTTTCCATTATGTTACATATATTGAAAACATTTTATAAAATCAAGAATATTGTTTGGTTTTAAAGCATCGTATTAATATTTTTTTCTTTTTAACCTTATATATTAAGAGTTTTCTTGCTTAAATTATACTATTATTATTGAATTTTATTACATTACATCCGATATAACATAATATAATTATTACAAGATTTCTGTTATATCTTCTTTCGTCTTTTATCATTTCAGTAACGACTGATTTTAAATTTCATCATCTATTTACTCGTATGCCATTAATTTTTTCCCCTTTCATTATTCATTTAAGTTTGAAAATAACATAATCTTAGTTAACCTGATCTGAAATGTTTCACAAATTTTTAATTGCACCAAGAAAAAACATGATTGTTTTCATTGCCTCAAGCAATCAATTTATTCATCTCTTTATTATACTCAACTTTACACACAACTATAAAATCTTTTAAAAATTAGAACCAAAGCGTTCTATAATTCTTTCCTGCTCATTCTAGTCTTTCTTTGAAACATCGCATATGGTCTCCAACCAACTAATGGTTCAAAGAACATTGGATACAAAACATACAGAATCAATTGTCACCTCTGTTCGTGTGAATCGTTTTGTATTATATATAGTAAGTATATATTTGCGGAGGCTCCCTTAACACTGATTGCTTTGAAATGGTGGAGTTTGCTACATGAACTAATGAACTTTTCAACACTCACTGAATAACTCCACACCATTTGTAACCTCCGAATTTCTTTTTTTTACTTCCCTTTATAAATAGTCATCTTTTCAGAACCTCTCTATCACTGATTTAATTTCATTTGACTCGCCTTTATATATATTCTAACAGTATACTATCAGGAAAATCATCAGCATTCCAAACTTCCTTTGATAAACCAAATTCAAACTATGTAAATTTGGTGAGTCTTTTCTACTCCTGCAGATTGCTCGTTTAACCCTTCCTACGTTTCCATTACACGACTAGATATATATATATATATATATATATATATATATATATATATATATATATATATATATATATATATATATATATATATATATATATATATATATATATATATATATATATATATATATATATATATATATATATATATATATATATATATATATATATATATATATATATATATATATATATATATATATATATATATATATATATATATATATATTTCAACCCTTCAACATGATAAATAATTGGAACACATTAGAAAACCTTTTGACTTTTTAACATTGACTTCAGCAAAAATTATCGCTTGCTCAATTCTGCCATACAATTGCCTTTGTAGTTATTGAGCAAGTTTACTGTTACTGTCAAAAGATGTTTTCCATATGAATAAAAAAATTTTGCTTAAGGCGTTTGAATTATTTACATTTATTTATTAAAACTGTTGTTAAAGTTGACAGCTAAAAAGTACTAATAAGTTTCAAGCGACAATATAAAAAGAATCCAACTTAATAAACTTTTGTTCATGGTGACATATACAAGTATCACATGTTGATCTTTCGTGCCATGCATATATGTTTCCGTGCACTTAAACATTTTATTACCTTAAAATATATGTATTTGCTTGAGAGAGTTCAAAAAAGAATATATAGCATGGTCTTTAAGTCACGACAAAAGGGATATTTATTCATACATCCGTAGAGGCGAATCTTTGCAGATGAATTCTACTGAGTAGGGTTTCTACAGTGAATCAAAGCAGAAACGTTTTATTTAAATCGTTCTACTATGCCTTATTTAAGAAGAGACATCCTGACTAATAGATAGAAATATTTGTACAGTGTCTAAATTGGTTCAAACCCTGATATGCGGGAAATTTTTTGGCCTCATTATTATACGTTGACCTTGTCTGATTTGGTTGGTTGATCCTATAATCCAGGATCAAGAGCCCAAGCAGAATATATATATATATATATATATATATATATATATATATATATATATATATATATATATATATATATATATATGTATATGTGTGTGTGTGTGTGTGTGTGTGTGTGTGTGTGTGTGTGTGTGTGTGTGTGTGTGTGTGTGTGTGTGTGTGTGTGTGTGCCCTAGTAAGGGTTCTATATATATATATATATATATATATATATATATATATATATATATATATATATATATATATATATATATATATATATATATATATATATATATATATATATATATATATATATATATATATATATATATATATATATATATATATATATATATATATATATATATATATATATATATATATATATATATATATATATATATATATATATATATATATATATATATATATATATATATATATATATATATATATATATATATATATATATATATATATATATATATATATATATATATATATATATATATATATATATATATATATATATATATATATATATATATATATATATATATATATATATATATATATATATATATATATATATATATATATATATATATATATATATATATATATATATATATATATATATATATATATATATATATATATATATATATATATATATATATATATGCGTTCAAAATATGTTATATTTTTAAATAATAATATATATTATATATATATATATATATATATATATATATATATATATATATATATATATATATATATATATATATATATATATATATATATATATATATATATATATAAGTAGTATACATGGAGTTTTTGACTGGAAAGAAAAGCCTAACAGGATTTAGATTTGCAATTGCAAATCACTCCGCTCAAATTGACCTCACGATCTTTCCTGACACCGTTTTGTGGGTTCAACCCTTTTGAAATTGACCTCAAGTCGGGGGAAGGAGCTCATGAGAGTCCCATGAACCTTCCAAAATCGGTATCAGGAAGTTACCTGAATTTGCAGAATTGCTACGTTCACCTCACTCTCTTTCTTGAGCCTTATTTTGCTGTTCAATTCGGCTGAAATCGGTTCGTGTTGCTGGGGTCCGCGGGGTTCCTTGAACCGACAAAAAAAAGGTCAGGAAGGTCCCTGAGAATACAACATTGTACGCAATTGTAGAAAAGACAGTTACTTTTTTCCACTCGAAGTTGCCATGTATACTGCATATATATATATATATATATATATATATATATATATATATATATATATATATATATATATATATATATATATATATATATATATATATATATATATATATATATATATATATATATATATATATATATATATATATATATATATATATATATATATATATATATATATATATATATATATATATATATATATATATATATATATATATATATATATATATATATATATATTTATATATATAAAATTCCCTAAAATCATTGAAACTCTACGACACAAAGTTGAATCCCATCTGCAATACAGTTGAGCTAAAAGACGTCTTTTAACCCATAAACTCCGTTGACGAATCTTTAAATAAATAAAGGAGAAAAGCGCAACTCATTCGAAACATAATTGGAAATAAAAACCTTTTTTATCGCTCTTTGGATTGCACCGGAAAGTATTTAACAGAAATTGTCGATCAAAAGATGAAAGGAAATAGAAGAATAGTGGAGAGGAAAAATTGTATCATCAGAACCAAATGAGAATATGAAAGAAAATTGGACTTGTAACTTTTATATATGACTTTTTAGTCAATGTCATAAATGATTGAGTGATATCAAATAGTGTTGTTTTCTGACCGATATAAAGAGAATAGTCATATATATATATATATATATATATATATATATATATATATATATATATATATATATATATATATATATATATATATATATATATATATATATATATATATATATATATATATATAATATATATATATATATATATATATATATATATATATATATATATATATATATATATATATATATATATATATATATATATATATATATATATATATATATATATATATATATATATATATATATATATATATATATATATATATATATATATATATATATATATATAGTGTCATTTTAAATAGTTACCCAAAATATAAAATAAAGTTTTCTTTAATCAAAAATATTTTAAAGCGTTAACTTGTGAATTGTGTTCAATTTGCATTAAAATAAGAAACCAACAGTCAAACCCTTGTGATAATTAAAAATAAAGTTTCTTTTTGTAATAAAAATAATTATAATAAATATATAAAAATATAAACTATTAATTAAAAAAATAAAACATACAAAATATAGTGTAAATTGTAAAATATTAATATAACAAATTATTAATTCATTTTTGGCGCCAAAACTATTTTGGCGAGAGCCATTGTGAGAGACTATTGTAAAATGTGAAGTGTTTTTATTTTATATTATATTATATTTAAAATTTCAATAAAAAATTGTCTCTCTTAAAAATTTCTATTATAATGTATTCTTATGTGTAATAAATAAAAATATTGTTAAATAATAATTTCTAATTTAAATAAATAAAATTTTGTATAATATTTCAACATAGATTTGTAAAACTTTAATAATAATAACTTTGTAAACAATTTCTGTTAAAATTAGGGAATAATAAATAAAGTGGAAAACTCTCTACTTTTCTTACACCTTCCCAAATACTGAGATAATTTCAGAAGGTATAGAATAGTAGTAACCTTTCACTTTATTCCGAGGAGCCGAAGAAGAATCCGCCTCTATAGCCAAGCTGTCCAAGAAGAAGACGTCCCAAGCAGAAGCCCTAAAAGAAGCAGTCCCAAGCAGAAGTCCAAAAGAAGCTGCCCTTAGAAGAAGAAGTTCCAACGCCTCTGCTACCAAAAAGGAAACCCAGTTTGGCAGCTCATTTTGCCCTCGACTGTGGTTAATCCTTTGAAGTAGCCTTCCACCTGAGGCTACAGACGTTCCACGGGCCTGAAGAGAAGTGGTGGCTACCACACGCCTACCAGTCGGCATTCCACAAGGGGACTTAGGAAACACCCAGCCTCCTGATCTATCCCCCTTCGCTACAACAAAGTGTAGTGACCTCCTGGACCATACATTGGTCACCACAGAGATAGTTTGGTCACATATATATATATATATATATATATATATATATATATATATATATATATATATATATATATATATATATATATATATATATATATATATATATATATATATATATATATATATATATATATATATATATATATATATATATATATATATATATATATATATATATATATATATATATATATATATATATATATATATATATATATATATATATATATATATATATATATATATATATATATATATATATATATATATATATATATATATATATATATATATATATATATATATATATTACGTTTCTTTTTGTGGGTTAATTATAGACGAAAGTCTTACACAAATTTTTATTTCAACTCTCTTCTAGAAACCTAAAAATTATAAACAATCATTAGCATAATATAGAAATGAAATGGAGTCATTAATTATATGTAAAATAAATTGCAAAATAAAATTGTAACACCAGTAATATTAAATTCATTAATGAAAGAAATAAAATTTTCTCCCTAGCCAGAAATAAAATGGATGTAAAATTATTTTAAATATTCCTACTTAATAATAATACCCAAGATTGAAATACTATAATTTAAAACAGATCTGATAGATAAAAATTAAAAGAGCTACCCAATTCATCATTAATAATATCAATTAAATAAATATAAATGTAGTACTGTGCTAAATATGGAATGGGATTGAACTTATAACAAACCAAATGTTTCCTTTAACCAAATTAAATTGAATGGGAACTTAATATCAATGATAAATTAAAAGCATAGTAAAAAATTAAAACCCTTGCAAAGTATATGAAAAAAAGAGGACTAATAATCAATTATGTGACATCAAAGTAAAATTAACCTAATAATTTTAATCCCTAAAATATTAAATGACATTTTAAAATTTTCACTATCATTAATTTGAATAAAAAAAAAGGAGCATCATAACTGATATAAAATGGGGAAAATTAAACAATAAAATATACCCAAAATAATGAGAGAAAAATAAATTGAACGCTAAAATATTAGTTAAAATAATAAATCTTGATTGAAATAATCTTAGTGATCTAAAATAACCAAGATAGAATAAATGCTATAGAACACAATTAATTATAAAGTTGAAGTAATAAAAATAATACTCAGAACAGTAATATAATGAAATTTAAAATGTTAATTAAAATTAATAAATTTATACCCATGATGATGTTTTCTATATACTAGAATAATACACTTTAAAATAATAATAAAATAAAAGGCTAATGCAATGAAGAAAATAGAATTGTAAAAATTTCTTTTCCAGAATTAAATGTGTAACATTAGTAACTATACGAAAAAAATTAAAACCAGTGATAATATAGACAATAAATAGCTACTAAAATAATAATAAAATTATATTTTTCCTTTGCTTATATAATAATAATAATGTCAAACTCTTAGAAATATGAATAAAATTAATATTAAAATGATATTTTAAATTGAAATAAAGCAAATCATTTATTTAAACCAAAATGGTGAAATCAACTAGATACGGTAATATTTAAAATAGTTTTATCTACCGACAAAGATGATAATATGCCGACAAATATATATATTTAAAATTAGAGATTAAATCCTGCTTAAAGAGTTTTTCCTAAAGTAACAATAATAATAACCATAATAAAATATGTTAATAACTTAATTGCTAACTAAAAAAAAAAAAAAAAAAAATAAATAAAATAAAAAAAAAAAAAAAAAAAAATTAAAAAAAAAAAAAAAAAAAAATAAAGAATATTACGGAGAGAGAGAGAGAGATATTCGTATTTGTTTCGGTTCTTAGTAGCTTTCAGTTTAAAATTCGGGTGTTTATCTAATAAGAATGGTATAGTTTTATTAAATATATGATGAAATGATAAAATGAAAACATACCCACGTTACAATAAATATAATGAAATAAGAATGACTACTATAAATATATTTTTGGTTATACTTCAAGATGATGGTATATTGGCAATACGATGAAAGAAAATAAATGATTAAATTTAGCTACGTTGCAAAATGAAAATTGATCAGACATAATAATAATAATAATAATAATAATAATAATAATAATAATAATAATAATAATAATAATAATAATAATACTAGAATAAAATTTGTTTCAAACCCTAACCATAGTTTGATTATATTATTGCTATAGCGAGGAAAAAAAATTAAATACGATATGAACGAGAAAACATAATAAAAATAAAGATAAAACTTTTCCTTCCCAGTTCTAAACGAAAATTGTATGAAATATTACAGTAGATCTTCATTAAATTTTTGCTATGAGAATAAAAATCATAAATAATATATATCATAGTGAAAATAATTATAAATAGAGATAATAATAAATATAATTAAATTAAATACTATTAAAAATTTAAGTTCTAGGATCTGAACACGTGTACATTCTTACTCTATAT
>SEYY01006716.1:0-2500 GCA_009176605.1 Armadillidium nasatum | reverse complement strand
CCAGGTCAGCTGCCGCCTCTCCGCCACTTCACTCCACGACTCGACGTCAAGCTCTCTCCTAATATTTACACTCCTCATTCTGTCCAACCTAGTCACTCCCCTTATCAGACGCAGAGCTCTCATTTCCGCCGCCTCCACTCTGCTTCTGGTTCTGGTAGTCAAAGTCCAGGCCTCAGATCCATACATCAGAACAGGTCTTAGTATATATCAGGGTTTTCACCTTTCTTGGTATATGCCTGTCCTTTAACAGAGGGTACAGCCGTCTCAACACCCCAGAGAACTTCTCGATTCTGCCTTCTATCTCCTGTGCCATCTCCCCATCAGAGTTCACAGTCACCCCTAAATAGTTGAACTTCTGTGTCTCCGCTAACCTCACCCCATCCAACATCAACACAACCTCCTCCTGACCCCTCGCAATTCTCATCACCTCCGTTTTACCCTTATTTACCTTCATCCCCACTCTCCTGAACACCTCTCCCCACGTTTCCATTGCCTGCTGCAAAGTCTCTCTGCTCCTTGTCACAACCGCTATATCATCGGCATATGCCAAAACTACACCGAGCTCGTCTCCCATATCTACTTCCCTGATACACCTATCCATATATATAATAAAAAGTAGAGGTGACATCACTCCACCTTGTCTCACTCCAGATCTCACCGGAAACCAATCACCTATGCCATGTGCCGTTCTCACAACAATTTCGCTGGTTTCATACATTCCTCGTATTAGCCTAATCAATTTTGGGTCCACCTCATAAAAAGGATCCCTAAGTGTTTCCCACAATTTATCTCTAGGTACGGTGTCAAAAGCCTTCTCCAGATCTATAAATGCAATATACATTCTCTTATCCCACTCCCAGTTCTTTTCAATAAGCATCTTCAGACTGAAAATTAAATCAGTTGTTCCTCTGCCTGGTCTGAAGCCATGTTGTGCTTGGTTTAGTTTTTCCTCCAAGCTTACTCTTAGTCTCCTCTCCGAAATTCTTTCAAATATTTTGCTCACATGGGGGAGGAGGGATATCGCTCTATAATTTGAACATTCACTCTTATCCTCTTTTTTAAAAATAGGGCATATTATTGCTCTACCCCAATCAGATGGTATTATTTCTTCTCTCCATAATCCGATAAAGAGTCTCAGTAGCCACTGAGCCACGTCGTCTCCTACCTTACATATCTCAGCAGGCAGCTCGTCACATCCCGGGCTTTTTCCATTTTTCATACTCCTGATAGCTTTCTTAACCTCCTCTATCGTTATTGGGTGTTGTCCATATTCCTGGTCTATTTCCTCCCTCACCTCTCCATCATCCACCACTGCATCCCGACAATCATACAATTCCGAAAAATATTCCGTCCATCTGCTCATAACTTCCACTTGCTCTATCACCAACATTCCATCCTTATTCTTAATGGAACGAGTCACCCCCGGGTTTCGTCCCTTATATGTTTTCGCCATGTTGTATATCAACTTTCTAGTTCCGTGCATATCCTCCCTTAGTTGTTCGCCTACTCTTTCCCAAGACTCATCTTTTGCGTTTCTCTTCACTTCCTCTGCTCTGTTTCTACAGGCCACATATTCGCGTCTGCTTTCCGGATCTCTTCTCTTCATCCACCTTCTAAACGCTTCATTTTTCGTCTTTATTACCTGTCTCACTTCTTCATTCCACCATATGGTCTTTTTCTTCCTTGTTCCCATCCTTTTAACTCCCAAAGTTTCCCTGGCCCATTCCCCTACCTTGTCTCTAAACATTCTCCATTCCTCCTCCACTCCCTTGAATTCTTCACGGTAAGTAGGTTTACAATCCGCTAACCTAATGCTAAGCAGTTCTTTTATGTCAGCCTCCTTCAATTTTTCTACGGCCAACCTCTCTCTACATATAGCTCTTAAAATCCGGGGTTTCCTTAGTTTGAACTTACCCAATACTAACCTGTGGTCCGAGTCCAAAGATACCGATGGTATACTCTTAACATCTCTCACTATTCTCTTATCATTTACCAGAAACATGTCGATCATTGATTTATCCACATACCTTCCTTCTACACTATTTCATCGATACCAAGTGAATTTTTGGGATTCTTTGTGTGCATAAAAGGTGTTCATAATAGCTAAGTCATTTCCCACACATAAATCCAACAGTCTCTCCCCTTCAGGATTTCTTTCTCCCACACTATACGCTCCAATTACTGTTTCCACTCCTTCTCTGTCTCTTCCTATGTGGGCATTAAAATCTCCCATGAGAATTTTCAGCTCTACATTTATGCTATCATACAGGTCTTGTAATTGTTCATAAAATTCTGCCTTCTCATCCTGTGGTCTCCCTTGGTGTGGTGCATACACTTGTATCAAACATATTCTTTTTTCTTCCAGTTTTAACACTACTATCCTATATATATATATATATATATATATATATATATATATATATATATATATATATATATATATATATATATATATATATATATATATATATATATATATATATATATATATATATATATA
>SEYY01006715.1:0-16206 GCA_009176605.1 Armadillidium nasatum | reverse complement strand
TGACAGAAATCATTCGATCTATCCATATAACGACCCAATAAGCAACTGATATAAACTAATATGTCTATTAAGAAGACAATTTACCTGATTTTTTTTTAAATAATGGGGGAGTATTTTTATTACAAAAAAATAAATAATTAAATATATGAAATAAAAAAGTAAAAATTTAAAAAAATATGGTACTTTTATTATTTGGCTATATTAGTTTTTTATTAATTTATTGGCATTTATTGTAGTTTTTATTATAAGGATTTATATAGAGCTTTATATTTTATATTTGGTATATTTTTTTTCCTTTTTAGATTTAGGCTTTTAGTTATATACTTTACTAACAAAATTTTATATTCATCGTATCCTCATTTATATATATATCATATATATATATAGCTATATATATTATATTATATATATATATATATGTGATATATATATATATATATATATATAAATTAAGATCCGCATCCGCACAAAAATAAACATTTATAGCATACGCATTTTGATCAAATTTTAGGTATTCGCTTATATGGCATTTATTCGAAAATACATGCATCGTATTTTTAAATTCAACATATTATTGTTCATATTCATTTCTAAAAATCAAACCTCCGCATCCGCATAGATTTAAATATGACATCCGATTATACTAAATAATTATATATATATATATATAATATAGTATATATAATATATATATATATATTATATATATATATATATATATATATATATTATACAGAATTTTATGAGTATGAATGTAAACCGTGTACGCATATTATAAGCAGATAATTCAGGATGTCCCACGCTCTCGGACCCAGATATGCGCTTTTAAATATCAGAATGGTGGTCGTAAGGTAATAAAATTTGCTACGAACAATTTACTATGATATGTGAGAAGCGAGGTGAAATCATGATAGGTCGCGCGTCAGGCGTTTGAGTTTTGTGCATGCAATTGCAAGCAATTGCTGTTAGCGTCAACCTTCCGTAACATAGAAAAGCATAAACAGGCATTCCTTTATACTAATGGCGATCAGTTCCAACACTTGTGATGTTGTTACGATTCTAACACACCGAGGTTTGTTGTGGTAAATATTATTTACTTATGACCACTACTTTGATATCTATATCTATAAGCGCATATCTGGGGTCGAAAGCAAGTTCTACACCTGTATAATAGTTTATGGATTATCGATAAAAATTTAATTTTGGTGAAGGGAAAATAATAAACCATCGATAAAGACTTCCATCAAATGTCTTTAATTAGTAATCCTTTTATTTACTTTTTTGATTCCTAAGCGCAATCAAGAAAATTAATAAAGCTGTCAGCAAAACACCAATGCACGCCTTTTCCTCTAAACGCAAAAAATTTAAGGATTTTGTTACAGTCTTCATAAGGAACTGATATTTCAGTAGGAGTTTTATTTGAATTATATGACCAAACTTTCAGACTTTCGAAGAAAACCTTTACTATTTTTTTTAACTATTTGTCTTCTCGTTCAGGCTTTTATTTTGCACAAATTTCATGAGTCTACGACTGAGTAAACTCTTAAGAATTTTCAAGTTTAAAAAAAAAAAAAAAAAAAAAAAAAAGGTTTTCACTCAAGTAGTATTGGAGGAATCTTGCCTGTATGGCACTGTGCCAGTGCCAGTGCCAAGTGAAGGAAACGAAGGGAGTGCCAAGTGAGGGAAAATTTGATTATCACGCTCTTTCCTGAAGTATTTTGGGGGTTGGAGCCCCCTGAGGGGAAAATGGGTGGAACCTCCTTCTGAGGGAAAAAGGGAAGGATTTAATCAGATAATTAATAGGATAATCCAATAATAATCCGGATAATCCCTAATTAATTATTTTAATCCCTTGTCCTACCCTTTTTTCTTTTGTATGTGCCGCTAGACAAGTGCCAACCCTTGTTTGGTATAAATAACTCATGCTCTTTTTTGAGTGTCATTTCTAGCCTTTTCTAGCACTTTCCAGCCTTTTCTAGTACTTTCTAGCACTCTCTAGCATTTTCTAGCATGTGACATCCATGAAAGGACCCGCTCCACTTAGCATGAGGGGAGTGCCAGTGTCAGCGACAGCTGGCACTGAGTGTAAGACAACATCCGATGCCTCATTGGCTACATCCTGATACATTCGTGGGCCAATCAGTATGCAGGCACTCTCGGTGATGACGTCACCTGCTCATGCGCAAACACACACCTTACATTGTGACGTCATGGGACTCGGCCATCATGAGACTATGACGTCATCCGACCTCTATTTTTTTCATGATCATGTGGTTTTCATTTCCGTAGATTTTTTCTTGACTAAGTGGTTTCCACCATCTTGAATTTATGTCATCCATTTTGATTTTTTCGAACCTATGGTTTTCATTTCCGTAGATTTTGTTCGCCATTTTTTTTTATCACGTGATTTTCATAGGGATGCATAGTTGTACACACACATACATACTTGCATGCATATTTTTTCTTATGACATCTTCAATATCCCGTGACTTTGAATCCGAAGGAGTTAGAGTTTTAAAAATTCAGAATCCGACTGATCCCCAGGTTTATATTCGCGGGGAGGGCTTCTTCGCGGGAGCGGGAGCGGGCGGAGCAGCGGACGCGGAATAACGTAGGGCGCGACCGCATGTCGCGCTATCCGGCGGATGCGCGGAATAACGCAAAGCGGCGCGCGAACACATGCATAAACATTCATTACGTCATCATCACGTTACTTTTTATTTTTAGATTCAATTTATTTTTTGGGAATTATTTACCACTTTCAAAAACGATTGATAAAATATTGTGACGTCATGACCATGAATTCTTGGGATGTCAGACCTTTTCTTTATTTCTTAACATTCAAGTCCAGACTTGATACTTTTTATTTAACTTAAACAATCATCTCATTATTTTTATTTTTATTTTTTTTATATTTGTTTTTATTTTATTCTTTACGAAATCCATACTGGCGAACAGAGATGAGATTAGAAGAATTGAGATGTTTCCAAATCTTCCTGTTAAGGATAGATTCGAAAACTTTAGAAAGAACGGAGGTTAAAGAAATTGGACGGTAGTTAGAGGGTTGAGATGGGTTTCCCTTCTTCGGCACAGGCTGAATGAGCGCAGGTTTCAGCAAGAAGGGAAGGTCGAAGTAGAAAGGCAAAGACGAAATAGTTTACGAATGCAGGGTGAAGCGCGAAGCACAAGTTTTGAGAACCGAGGAGGAATACCATCAGCACCATACGCCTACTTAGTGTTAAGCTCAGAGAAGGAAGAAATGACATCTTTAAAAGAAATTCTAATTTTAGGCATAAATGAGTTGCAGGGGTTAAAGGAGGAGGAATATTTCAGCTTTAGTAGAAGTTAAAATGGCAGTTGTGCCATCAGAAGAAACTAGAGGAGGGAAAGAGGAAGAAGCAAAGTTAGAGTTGACGTTTTTAGTAAAATGCCAGAAAGGGCGAGAGGAAAGAGGAACCAGAAATATTATTGCATTTGCTGCGGAGAAAAGGTTTTTTGGTATCTCGAAGAATAGATTTTGCACTATTCCGGAATAAAATATAAGTTGAATAAGTTTCAGGGGTTTGAAGACGACGGTAATCTTTGAAGGCAGAATCCCTGCGGCGGATAGAGCGAGAACAAGTAGAGTTAAACCAAGGTTTAGTAGAAGGGAAAGAATATGGAATGTACGCCTAAATGCAAAAGAGAATCACTTCGATTGTGCGCTCAGCACACTCTGAGGACCTCTCCCACGAAAGCAATAATCATTCCGTGGAAAATCAGTGAAGTACAACTGCAAGTCAGACCAGTAAGCAGACCGAAGTGCCAGAAACGTCTCCTCGCCGAAGGCAGTGGCCGTTCTTACGGAAGAATTGAAGAGACAGAACAAGATATGGCGATAAGAAGGTGATCGGATAAACCCAGAGGAGGAAAGAGTTTAACAATATAAGGAGAAGGATAAGAGGTTAAGAAAAGATCAAGTATGTTGGGTACATCACCTAGACGGTCAGGGATAGGGATAGGGAGATGCACCAACTGCTCAATGTTATTCTGGATAGAAAAGTTGTAGGCGAGTTCACCAGCTGGATCATGAGAACTAGGTGAAAGCCATTGGGGTGGTGAATTTTGAAATCACCTAAAATGATGATTTCGGAGAAAGAAGAAGTTAGAATGTGTTCTGTTTTGGAGTTAAGTTAGTTGAAGAATTTTTTATCCGGTAGAATTAGGAGATAAATAAACATCACAAATGAATCTAGTTGTAGAGTTGCAAGAAAGTTTAAGCCATAAAGTAGAGAATTCAGAAGACAATATAGTTGCGCACATATGGGCAACATCCGCTTTTGGAAGAAAATTGAGTATAGAGACAGTAGGAGATAACAGAATAAGGTTTGCCGTCACCACAAACAAGCATCTGAGTTTCGGTTAAGAACAAGAGATGAGGTTTAAAAGAAGAGAGATCGTGTTTGACAAAGGGAAAATTAGAAAGAAGACCTCGAATGTTGTAAAACTTAATGAAAAAAAGAAGACCGTGCACCGGGGTGAGCCGGACACCGGATCCTGGCCACACCATCCCCATCATCGGTGGCCGCCAACTCACAAGTGATGATGGAGTGAGGGGTGAATGCGGGGCATTCTTTGGATGCCGCCCCTCGAAGCATTTCCAAGGCTGCTTTGAGTTTTGCCATTTTTTGTTTTGTTTTATAAAGGTAATGTAAGAGTAAACGCTTGTAAAATAGGAACATGTGAAGAAAGGGTGGAGGTATGGGAGCATAGATACTCCAATAAGAGGCGTGGGTACATTACAAGACAACTGGAGCGAACCAAAGAGCAACTGAGTGAAAAGGAATTGTCTAGCCCATTCTGTCTCCGCGGATTATGCTCAATGGGGTTACTTGCATCGCTTGGACGGCGCTACATCCTCCCTATATATATATATATATATATATATATATATATATATATATATATATATATATAATATATATTATATATTATATATATATATATATATATATATATATATATGAAAAGTCAGAAAGCTTTCAGACAAACATAAATATTTTATCATTTTTGTCTGAGAAAAATAAAACTTTTAAGAATATTAAAATAGATAAGCGAGGAAGTTGAAAAGGTGATAAGTAAAAAATAGAATAGAGTTGAGAATAGGTTAGAACTATAAAAAATTTAACTATTAAATGATTTAAAGGACAGACAGATGACCATCTATAACGGTGTTATTGGACCAATGGGCTAAATGAAAGGAAATATAAAAGAATGTCTCAGATTGAAGAATATATACCGATTGAGGGAAGTTTAGAAATCAAAGATTTGTGCTAGACGTTAATGAGAACTATCGATATAAGTTTTAAGAATCACAGGTGGGATATTATCAGAATCTTACGTCTTCGTGATGATGAACTCAGAGAGAGAGAGAGAGAGAGAGAGAGAGAGAGAGAGAGAGAGAGAGAGAGGAGAGAGAGAGAGAGAGAGAGAGAGAGAGAGAGAGAGAGAGAGAGAGAGAGAGAGAGAGAGAGAGAGAGAGAGAGAGAGAGAGAGAAGGAGAGAGAAAGAGAAATTCCATCTGTTAAGAAAATTACAAAGTTAGGTATAAAAGAGTTGGAGAGAACTGGAGAAGAAGGAATGATTTCGGAATCTTCTAAGGATGGAATTAGAATAAAAAATATGAACGGAGAGTTCAGTTTCAGCAGAAAGCAAGGCAGCGGTTCCTTTGGGCAAAAAGATAATTAATAGAAAGCAGAAGAATCAAATTTGGAGTTGACATTTTTTAAAAATAAAAGTGCTAAAAAGAAAATGACCAAAGCAATCAGAAAGATTATTGCATTTTTAGCATAGAAAAGACTTTATAGTGTATCGTTGAACTTATCGTCATTGAAATTAAAATGAAAAAAGGAAAAGGTATAAAAAATAAATAAATAAATTAAAATAAATCAGTCAAGAAATAAAAATTTTTGTGGTTCAATTGACTGATAAAAACATATAGACTCAAGTTTTTGCGTTACCAATATTCAGCCTTTTAATAAACTAGGCTAGATCGAACTAGGCTAGATCAAACTATGCTAGATCGAACTAGGCTAGATCGAACTAGGCTAGATCGAACTGGGATAGATCGAACTGGGATAGATCAGATGCTATGTTTGATCCTCCTAAACTTATAAGAACAAGTTAATTTTTATTTTTTTATTTTTTTTTTTTTTTTTATTTATTTTTTTTTTATTGAGAGAATTAATTTGCTTACAAGATATAGAAAACTCTTCTTAGATATAAATCTTATTTTGATAAAAAAACAAAACGAGTTACAGGTAATTTTATAAAAATAATAAAAAATATTTTAAATAAAATTAATCTCTGGTAATAATTCCTGTATTTTAATTACTTCTTTCAACTTTCTATATTAATAGACTTTTCTTTCATTTTCTTATGAATATTAAATCATTTTTTAACCAATTAAAAAAAAAATAAAAAAATAAAAAAAATAAAAAAAAAATATAAAAAATAAAAAAAATAAAAATAAAAAACAAACTTTTACTTTTTCAGAAAAGGAAAGTTTCTTTGAAATTGCAAAGTAATAAATAATAATTTCAAAATATTTTTTTTATCATTACAATTATTAACAAAAAAGTCAACTAATTATTAATAATATGAGAATTAATTATACAATCAAATTGAATCCTGCGATTAAAAATAATTACTTTAATAATTTTTTTATTATTTAATTCTTTATATCATTTATTATAATAAATTAAAAATTGAAGTGAAAATTTATATTTGAATTTCTTGAATATTTCACATTACGTGATCTTCCTGAAGCTCCTTCGAAAAGTGCAAATTTAAATCACTTATTTTTTTTTCAAGATCGCCACCACTCACGGGGCAGAACCTTTGTACAAACTATCAAAATACAAACAATAATACTCCCTGTATTCTACCTTCATAATTATCAAATAAATAAAAAAAGATTTAATAATTTATCAAGTACCTTTTATAATGCATTTTGAACTTAAAATATATTTGGTATATTTTCCACTTAACATATATGTGTATATTTGTATATGCGTATATACATAATTATGAGTATATATTATAAATGTTAATTTCAATTTAATGTTCCATTCTTGGAAAAAGCTAGATCTTTTAATATAAATAAATAAATAAATATATATATATATATATATATATATATATATATATATATATATATATAATATATATATATATATATATATATATATATATATATATATATATATATATATATATATATATATATATATATATATATATATATATATATATATATATTATGTATATATATGTACTCAATATAGGGGGAGGACGTAGGGCCGTCCGAAGCGATGCAAGTACCCCCCATTGGGCATAACCCGCGGAGTGATAGGATGGGCTAGACCATTCCGTTTTACTCCGTTGCCCTCTGGTTCGTTCCTTTTCGCGTTTCACCTTCTCAGAGGGTCTCTAGTGTACTTTCGCCTCAAACTGGAGTGTCTATTCTCCAACTACCTCTCCATCCCCTTTCTTCACATGTTCCCACATATTTACAAGCGCTTACTGTTACATTACCTTTATAAAGCAAAAATAAAAATGCCAAAAATCAGAGCTGCCTCGGAGATGCTTCGAGGGGCGGCATCCAAAGAATGCCCCTCAACCTCCACCCCTCACCCCATCATCACTTGGGAGTTGGTGGCCTCCGATGATGGGGATGGTGCCGCCATGACCCGGCGTCTGGCTTGCCCCGGTGCACAGTCTTCTTTTTTCATTAATTTCTGTAACATTCCCGGTCTTTTTTCTAATTTCCCCTTTGTCGAACACCATCTCTCTTCTTCTAAACCTCATCTCTTGTTTCTAACCGAAACTCAGGTGCTTGAGTGTGCTGACAGCAAACCTTATTCTGTTACCTCCTACTGTCTCTATCCTCAATTTTCAGCCAAAGGCGGTTGTTGCGCATATGTGTGCAACAATGTTATTTGCTCTCGTGTCTCTAATTTGAAGCCTCCTGAATTCTCTACTTTATGGCTAAAGCTCTCTTGCAATTCTACTACTAAATTTATTTGTTCTGTTTATTTATCTCCTAATTCTACTGACTATCCAAAATTCTTCGACTATTTAAACTCCAAAATTGAGCACATTCTGTCTTCTTCTCCTTTCTCCGAAATCATCGTTGTAGGTGATTTCAATGTTCACCACCGCCAATGGCTTTCATCTAGTTCTCAGGATCCAGCAGGTGAACTCGCCTACCAATTTTCTATCCAGAACAACCTTGAGCAGTTGGTGCATCTCCCTAATCGTATCCCTGGCCGTCTTGGTGATGAACCCAACGTACTTGATCTTTTCCTTACTTCTCATCCTTCTCCTTACACTGTTAAACTCTTTCCTCCTCTGGGTTCATCCGATCACTTTATTATCTCCGTATCTTGTTCTGTCTCTTCAAGTCTTCAGCAAGAACAGCTCCCGCCTTCGGCGAGGAGACGTTTGTGGCACTTCGGGGCTGCTAACTGGTCTGACTTGTGGTTGTACTTCTCTGATTTCCCGTGGAATGATTATTGCTTTCGTGGGAGGGGTCTCTCGGAGTGTGCTGAGCTCATAACCGAGGTGATTCTCTCTGGCATGGAGGCGTACATTTCATATTCTTTCCCTTCTACTAAACCTAACAAACCTTGGTTTAACTCTACTTGTTCTCGCGCTATCCGCCGTAGGGATGCTTGCCTTCAGAGATTATCGTCTTCTTCAAACTCCTGAAACTCATTCTATTTATATTTCATCCCGGAATCATGCAAAATCTATTCTTCGAAATACCAAAAACTCTTTTCTCCGCCGAAAATGCAATAATCTTTCTGGTTCTTCTTCCTCTCGCCTTTCTGACAATTTGCAAAAAATGTCAATTCTAAAATTTGCTTCTTCCTCTTTCCCTCCTCTAGTTTCTTCTGATGGCCCAACTGCCATTTTACCTTCTACTAAATCTGAACTCTTCTTTCATACTTTTGCCTCTAACTCTAGCTTAGACGATTCCGGAGCTATTCCTCCTCCTTCAACCCCCTCCAACTCATTTATGCCTAACATGTAATTTCTTCTAAAGATGTTTTTTCTGCTCTCTCTGAGCTTAATACTAAGGAGGCGTATGGTCCTGATGGTATTCCTCCTGCGGTTCTCAAAACTTGTGCTTCCGAGCTTGCACCCTGCCTTGGTAAACTATTTCGTCTTTGCCTTTCTACTTCGACCTTCCCTTCTCATTCAACCTGTGCCGAGGAAGGGGGACCCCTCTCAGCCCTCTAACTATCGTCCTATTTCTTTAACCTCCATTCTTTCTAAAGTTTTCGAATCTATCCTAAACAGGAAGATTTGGAAACATGTCAATTCTCTAATCTTATCTCTGATCGCTAGTATGGCTTTCGTAAAGAACATTTCTACTGGTGATCTTCTTTCCCTACTTTCTGACTCTTGGTCCTCTGCTCTTCACGGTGAATGCTGTGGCGCTAGACATATCGAAAGCTTTCGATAGAGTCTGGAACAAAGCTTTGATTTCCAAACTTCCCTCTTTCGGAATCTATCCTTCTTTCTGTGACCTTCTCTCTAATTTCCTTTCCGGTCGTTCTATAGCAGCTGTTGTAGACGGCCACCGTTCTCCCTATAAATCTATAAAAAGTGGTGTTCCTCAAGGATCTGTCCTTTCTCCAACTCTTTTTCTAATTTTTATCAATGACCTTCTCTATATTACTTCGTCTCCTATACACTCCTATGCCGATGACTCCACCCTTCATTACTCCTTACAATTTGAAAGACGTCCCTCCCAACAGCAGTTGATAGATTCAAGGCCTTGGAGCAACTGACCTCTGATCTTTCTCGTATATCAAATTAGGGCAGAGAAAGCATGGTCGTTTTCAATGCCTCAAAAACTCAATTCCTCCATTTTTCTACTCGACACAATCTTCCACACAACTATGATATCTTCTTCGAAAATACTCAACTCAAACCTTCATCTGTACTCAATATTCTCAGAGTTCCTTTTTCTCGTGATCTTTCTTGGAAAGATCACATTATTTCTCTTTCTAAACAAGCTTCTAAGAGGTTGGGTAGGGCCTTTACGCCACCCAGTTGCTTGCTCTGTATAGGAGTGTTGTTCGCCCCTATATGGAGTACGCCTCTCACATCTGGGGTGGTTTCATACATACATCTCTTCTCGAAAAGGTGGAGTCTAGGGCTTTTCGTCTCATCAATTCTCCTGCTCTTACTAACTCTCTCCAGTCTCTTTCTTCCCGTTGAATTGTTGCATCACTTTCTATATACTATCGCTATTACAACGGACATTGCTCTTCTGAACTCTCACGTCGCATACCTCCTCAATTGAGAAGGGCTCGTGCGACACTTCTTTCTACACAGTCTCATCCTTTCTCTGTCCAATTCTCCGACCCCAGACTTAACCGCTATGCTCACTCTTCATGTACTCTACTGGAAAAGTCTGGAACACACTCCCTTTATATATTCTGCCAACTTCCTTTGACTTGCACACTTTCAAATTCCGTGTATCGGGTCACGTTGGCCATTAGCGATCAGATCCCGAATGTTCCCCAACTCTGGTGGAATTTGGTAGGCCTCCGGCCTTTGCCCACCAGAGGAGGCATAATATATATATATATATATATATATATATATATATATATATATATATATATATATATATATATATATATATATATATATATATATATATATATATATATATATATATATATATATATATATATATATATAAATTGGGATGCCTATCCAGCTGTAAGTTAAATAAATAGTTTTAAGAGTTCACCACAGCTATTGATATAGTTATTGATTTTAATTAGGGTTTCAGTTGATTGTATAGAAGCTGTTAGGGCTTCAGATGACTATGAAAAAAAGTTAGGACTTCAGTTGATTGTTGAGAAGCAATTATGACCTCTGGTGAAGGAAATAGTGTTACTTTGATTGCAAAAAAAAAAAAAAAAAAAAAAAAAAAAAAAAAAACGATTAGGGTTTCATTAAACTTCTAAGTTGAAGATTGCAGAATTTACAATTTTTTTATATTTATTTAAAAAAATTATTTGAAATTATTGCAATTGGTTCAGTTAATGCAATAATCTATCTGAAATTGGGATAACTATTGAAGGCATGACTATGTTCTGAGAAAATGTTTATAACTGTTGAAAATCTACAAGTAACTTTTAAAATATACTATTATAATATACTTCTATTTAGAAGGATATAATTTGTTTAATGGAAAAGAATTAGGCTAAAAATTTCTGCAGGTCTTAGACTTAACATTCTCCATTTGGTAGACTTAACCTTCTCCATTTGGTGGGCATCATTATTGGGATACGTGCCCAACTATAATTTCAAGTGTATAATTAAAGTTGAGAGAATCTGATTATTTCTTGTTTTTATTTCTTTTATAATTTGTTTATATTTTTATAATAAATAAATAATTATTATAGTAGGAAATTGCTAATAATTTATAATGTTAATTGGGAGTAACTCGTCCTTGAAAATGTTCTTAATGAACAAGAAAAGTCGCTTACTAATCAGCTTAAAGTTTAC
Source organism: Armadillidium nasatum (assembly GCA_009176605.1). Lineage (NCBI taxonomy): Eukaryota > Metazoa > Arthropoda > Malacostraca > Isopoda > Armadillidiidae > Armadillidium > Armadillidium nasatum. Next base: position 4,629 of record SEYY01006715.1, on the reverse strand, counting down.
AATGTAATTAAATTCTCCATCGAGAACTTCCAAAATCCAATAAAAAAGTCTGTCAACAAACATTTTTCTTAATTCAGAGAAATGAAATAAGAGAGAGAGAGAGAGAGAGAGAGAGAGAGAGAGAGAGAGAGAGAGAGAGAGAGAGAGAGAGAGAGAGAGAGAGAGAGAGAGAGAGAGAGAGAGAGAGAGAGATGGGATGAAGCAAGTTTGGTCCAACCTAAAATAAAAATAATAATAATAATAATAATAATAATAATAATAATAATAATAATAAAATAAATAATATAATAATAATAATAATGATAATGACAATAATAATAATAATAATAATAATAATAATAATAATAATAATAATAATAATAATAATAATAATAATAATAATAATAATAATAATAATAATAATAATATATATTATTATTATTATTATTATTATTATTATTATTATTATTATTATTATTATTATTATCATCATTATCATTATTATTATTATTATTATCATTATTATCATTATCATTATTATTATTTTACATTTTCTGTTTATATTTTACATAGTCACATTTATATATTGCATTAATACTGTCATCATTCTCAATAATTTTGACTTGGATTTTCGTTGCTAGAATATCCAAAATTTCAATTTGCTTATTACCGTGATTGTAAACTTTATAATTTACAGTACTAAAGAAAGTACAGAATGAAAATTTAAATATATTTTTATATATATTAAAAGAAATTTTAAAAGTATCCAATAAAATTTTTAAAAAAGAAAACGCCATTTAAAGAAAACGATATTAATACGGACACTTTAAATTTTTTCGTTTCGTATACGTAAAATAATTTACGTAATATTTCAGCTAATTGTTTAGATTTTGCGGTAATCTTAATAACAGTTACTCAATTATTATTATAATTAATAATAATAATAATAATAATAATAATAATAATAATAATAATAATAATAATAATAATAATAATAATAATAATAATAATAATAATAAATATATATATATAATAATAATAATAATAATATATATATATATATATATATATATATATATATATATATATATATATATATATATATATATATATATATATATATATATATATATATATATATATATATATATATATATATATATATATATATATATATATATATATCCGGTGGGCAAAGGCCAGAGGTCTACCAAATTCCACCGGAGTTGGGAAAAAACTATCCTGGTCGAAGAAGGCTGACATGTAATGATACACTGCGCTTGAAAGTATGCAAGTCAAAGGAAGTTGGAAAAACTGATAAAGGGAGTGTGTTCCAGACTTAAACAGTAGAGTATATGTAAGATCGAGCATAGCGGTTAAGTCTGGGGTCGGAGAGTTGGACAGAGAAAGAATGAGAGTGTGTAGAATGTCGTGTCGCTCGAGCTCTCCTCAATGGTGGAGGTGTGCGACGAGAGAGTTCAGAAGAGCAGTGTGCGTTGTAATAGCGATAGTATAGAAAAGAGAAACACAACAATTCGAAGGACAGAAAGAGATTGGAGAGAGTTAGTAAGAGTAGGAGAGTTGATGAGACGAAAACAATATTATTATTCTTACACATCACCACCACTCACGGGCAAAGCCCTATTCAAGGAGGGGGTGTAAGAAGAATTAAAATAAAGTAAAATAATAATAATAATAATAAAAATAATAATAATAAAAACGACCCCTGCAGGACCCACCTAACGCAAATTTCTTAAGTGAGCGCAGACGCGGGCTTTAAAGAAATTGATATTAAATTCGGAAGAAAACACAGAAGATGGGAGAGAGTTCCACAGAACAGATGTGCCAGGAAAGAAGGAGGCACCACAGCGGACAAGCCTGGAGTTACCTATGTCCACGCAAAATTGATGAGCAGACAATGCGCCCCTTGTACTACGAGGACGATGTAAAGGTGGAGGTATACGGGTGGATAGTTCCATCGAGCATTTGCCGCTGTAGTACTTATAGAAAAGAGACAAGAAACACAACCTCGCGTTCCAAAGATAAAGGGTCAAGTGAATTAGAAAGAGCGGAACAGTTTATAAGTCTTTTAGTCTTTGAATCAATCCTATCCAAAAAACGGATGAATCCTGAGCCACTCCAGATATGAGAGCAGTACCTCATACAAGGGCGGATGAGCTCCTTGTATAATTGGAGTAACTGCGAGGAAGAAAAAAATTCTCGAAGTCTAAACAGAACTCCCAGCTTCTTTGAAGCCGCCCTAGCAACCATTGTGATATGAGGTTTCCAAGAAATTTTTTTGTTTATGTGAAGGCCAAGGATGTTTATATTGTCAACAGGAGAGATATGAGAACCATCGAAAGAAATTGAAAAGTTAGAAGGTGTCTTTGAGAGGGAGAGTTCTAGAAGTTGAGTTTTTAAAGATATGAATTTCCCAAGGTTGAGACGACTCCACTGGGAAATTCTATCCAGATCTGCAAGAATGGAATTGGAAGGAAGAAGACGAGAGGCAACTGTTGATGCAAAAGAAGGAGCAGATTTGAAATGAGTAGAAGAATGGAGGGTTGAGTCATCGGCATATGAATGGATAGGGTTAAATGAACAGCTGAGAAGATCATTAATGAAAAGTAAGAATATAGTAGGGATAAGACAAAACCCTGAGGAACTCCACTATTGACAGAAAAGGAAGAAGCCCTCCATCAACAACAGTCGAAATGAAACGATTAGAAAGAAAGCTAGACATAAGTAAGCAAAGAGAAGGAGGAAATCCAAAGGAGGGGAGCTTTGAAAGCAGTGACGCATACCATACCCGGTCAAATGCCTTAGATATGTCAAGCTGTTCTTCTTCCTTTATGCCTATGGATTCTAACTTGTAGATGTTTTCTATGCCAACATCAAGTTCCAAGCCTGAGTGAGTATGAAGCAAAGTGTCAAAATAGGAAGGATTTACGCTGTTTTCGGGAATTTTTTGACAAATTTGAGAAGAGAAGGAGACAAGGTCCACTTTTTTTTTAGGATTATTCAAATTGTCTTCTCCAAAATGACTTCAATTTGAGAAGGAGTTAAAAATTTACGAACTGGTCCGAATGAAACGAAACCATGGCAGGAATCAATGGCACTCCCTCTTAATGAATTGACTACTTTAAAACGCTTCACGAGATATGGAGCGTCTATTCCTAGAAGACATTTCACATTGTTGACAACGTCACTATGACGGCCTTGATAGAACCGCTGCCATCTTAAAATTGTTCCTTTTATATTATATTCAGCTCCATCAATCCCTTGGCTATAATACCGATGTCAAGATTGAGATCCACAAGAGCTGGAATTTGAGTATATGACCCTCAACATAAATTCAATTCCAGATCAACGGAGAAGATTGTTCTAGTTTGTTCTCCCAGAAAAGTTTTTACAGTGGTGTTGTGGCGAGGAAGTGAAGCAATATTTACTCCTAACTTCTCCATGACACTTCCTTTGAAGTAACTTCTCTGAGAACCAAAATCTAGAAGAGCCCTTATTTCTTGAATTCTTATTCCCCCTTTTTACTTTAAGGGAGATAGTTGGAAGAATGTTGCCAGAAGGAGAAGATCCATTGTTGATGCACAGATGACTTCTTTGAGATTCATCCTCACACGTTTGTGCAAGAGAAGATGAAGGAATAGGAGTGTCATCTGTTCTACGATGTTGATCACTCTTCCTTTTTCATTTGTTTCAGAGGAGTAAAGGGCTGAAATATGTTTCTTTCTTTTACAGTAAAAGCAAGGGTGGCTAAGTCCATATCTCTTAGCAGGACATAGTTTGGATTTATGCTTAGTGCTGGAGCAGCTAGCACAGAGTCCTCTTTCTATACAGCGTTCTTTTTTGGAGGCCGAATTCGAATTGACAGTGCAAGACGACATAAAATGTGCACCATCCCAAAGTTTACATTACACAGAGGATAATTGCGAACAAATATTAGACTTTTTGGAGAAGTGGTGTTCTCTTGTCTGGAGCGCGTAGAAGATTGAAAAGATTATGTTTTCTTTTCATTTGAAGGCTTTTTAGCCGTAGATGAATACGATGGATTCTTTCCTGATTCTTTCCATATATTTCAGAATCATATGGTAATTATCTAAGATGATGTTGATTGAAGGATATTCTACCTCATCTCGATTTTCAATTCTCTTAGAAAAACTGAAAGCAATTTATCCACCACTATATGACTTAGAAGTTTACATCCTGCTGAACCCTACTCCATAAAATCTAACTCGAATTCTTTAAGTTCATGTAGATGTGCACGAAATTCAGATACGAAAGCTCTCATTGCCTCAAGATTTTTGTTGTCTATGACAGGAGTTGTGTTTATTTTATAAAATAGAGAATCTATTATGAACGGCACATCAAAATATAAATCTTTTAAAATTTGAATGGCAACCTCATAGTTGTCTTCCACATTAGGAAGATGTTCTACATCTTTTAATGCTATGCTCAAGAGATGGGCCTTTAGAAATTGAAGTTTTGCAGCGCCACTCAAGTCTCGCCGACTTCCGAAGACATTTTCAAAAGAGAGAAGAAACGATCGAAATTGGAAATTGTCTGATTCTCCCGAAAAAGTTTTATATTTTAAAGGGGGTATTTTGACCTCTTGCTTGACTGCTATTCCTCTCAATA
>SEYY01006714.1:15000-17447 GCA_009176605.1 Armadillidium nasatum | reverse complement strand
GCACATCATTTTCTTCGTTTGGAAAAACAAATCAAAATTCTAGCTTTTTTTTTTTTTTTTTTTTATTTTTTTTTTTAATTTTTTTTTACATTAAATAAACTCATTGGAGTGTATATAATAATGTATATTAGATATAAGTCTATTAAATAAAGAAAAGTAATAATAACAGTTGCACACTAGCAAGTTTAATATAGTGGTGCTGGCACAAACTTGTAACAACGTCACGAAACCCCCTGATATATATATATATATATTAGTGATGGATCTAATTCATTTTTCCGAATTTGCGGATGCGGATGCGGATGCGGATGTTGAATTTTCGAAAGTGCTAATCCGATCATATGCGGATGTTGAATTTTCGAAAAGTTCGGATGCGGATGCGGATGCGGAATTGCGGATGTTAATTTTGATGAGGATGCGGATGCGGATGCGGATGTTAATTTTGATGAGGATGCGGATGTATATTTTTGCGGATGCGGATGCGGATGTTATATATATATATATATATATATATATATATGATATATATATATATATATATAATATATATATAATATCTTTCCCACTTTCGTGAGGTGGTGCCGCCAATTCCCTACAAACATAACTATTCTTACCATTAACCAAACCAACATCCTCCATCTCTGTCTCCCAAATCTTCTACCCTCGTCTAAACTCAAATTCTCCATCAAAATCATCTCACTAATCCATACATCTCCCTCGGCCTCCCCTCCCCTACCTTCCCCTACCTACATCGGATACGTACTTACCAACCATTCTTTCTCTTCATTCTTACATATTTCCAAACCATTTTAAACACCTCCTCTTTTATCCATCTTATTTCCATTCTCCTTTTCTTATTCTAATCGTAACAATCCTTCTCATTTATATATCGCTCTCGAATCTTTCATCTCAAGACATTGAAACTTTTTCCGACCGACACTTATCGTCCATGTTACACACATACAACACATAATTGAACAAGACATTTTTTTTTTTTTTTTAAATTTTTTCCTTTTTCCATACTTTCTAGGCCCCCAATACTTTCATCCTTCAAATTTGTTTTTTTTATTTTCCCGTCCCACCCTTACCTTCCCAACATTCCTAGATTGAATTCATCACCTCCAAGTTTTCATTCTCAACTTATACAAAACAATTCCCCCTCCCATTCCCTCCCACCTCCAATCCTCATAACTTTATTCTTCGCTGGATTGAATTTCAATCTCGTGTTTGCACATCTCCCTTCAAACTCTCTCATAAATATTCTCATCTTTTCTCCAGATTCTGCCCACAACACATGCGCACTCATCTGCAAAAAGTAAAACATTCACTCCATTCACCTCCATATTTCAACGTATATCATCCTCTCTCCATTCTAAGTAAACCATCATCATGATTAAATAACATGGAGATATACACCCTGTCTCAATCCCAATCCTATGATAAACAATCCGATGTTCTCTCTTGCCCTCACTTTATCTACAATTCGCATATATATATAATATATAATATATTATATATATATATATTATACATATAAATATATTATATATATATATATATATATATATATATATTATTATATATCGAGTATATTTTCGGGATTCAATGGAAAATGCAATGCGGATTTGATGTGAATTTTCGAAAGTCGGATGCGGATGCGGTGAATTGAATTTTTGAAAGTGTGGATGCGGATGCGGATGCGGGTGTTGAATTTCCAATCATGACGGTGTTGAATTTTCTGCAATGCGATGCGGATGCGGATGCGGAATGTTAATTGTGCGGATCGATATATATACATATATATATATATATAAATATTATATATATATATATATAATATATATATATATATATATATATATATATATATATATATATTATATATATATATATATATATATATATAAACTCCTATTTCGTTTCTCAGTCAAAAGATGTGAAAATAACAATTTGAGAGGAGGGACAAATACTTCCGATTTTGACGAACTTTTTTAATAAAAATGGCGGGAAAGAACAATACATGAATTTTCCACTACAATATTGAAACGTTTCCTCTGCTCCATGTGAAGGTGTGTGTTTGTGTGATTGTGTGTTCGTGTGCGATGGATAGATGTATATCTCGACGACATTGTTTTTTTTTTTTTTTTAATTCCTTTCTTAACAATATCGATAAATCAATAGGTACGACATTAATTAATGATAATTAAATATTTGAATCTGGTTTCAAAATAAATATTGTCATTCTTCTATTGATTCATTTGACCGTTCACGGGAAAAAGCCTTTCACTTTATAAATAAAAGAATATTAATTATGTTTAGGAAAAAAATATCATTTATACTAGACGCTACCTTCTCTCTCTCTCTCTTCTCTCCTCTCTCTCTCTCTCTCTTCTCTCTAATCTCTCTATCTCTCTCTCTAATATATATAATAATATATATAATATATA
>SEYY01006714.1:0-2500 GCA_009176605.1 Armadillidium nasatum | reverse complement strand
TTTTAGACAAGGTAGAGTCTAAGGTTAAAAACTAATAAACTCTCCCCTACTTTCAAACTCTCTTTATCCTCTGTATTTGCCACTTGACTTTGGCACACAATCTCTTTTCTATAAATCTTATATTGGCAAGAGCTCGAGGTAACTGATCAATCCCTTTCTACCACCATTGCGTCGCCCTCGCAGCCCGAGGAGTGCCATGCACTCATGTCAATTTTGTGTGAATATTGCAAACTCTTTGCTACTCATTTTTCATGTTCTTATATTTACTTTAATTTACTTTCTTATATTTACTCCCATTATATAAGGGTCTTATCCACCATATATAGAATATTGTTCTCTCATTTGTGTGTGTGTGTGTATTTGTAGGAGAGAGAGAGGGGGGGAAGTGGCTCTGTGTGTGAGTATGTGTGGGAGAGACAGAGAGAGAGAGGGGGGGGAAGTGGCTCTGGCTCTACTTGTCTTTCGAATTGGGTTGAGTTTAAGGCGAAAAAACTAATAAACTGTTCCCTACTTTCAAACTTCCTTGAACCTCTGTATCTGTCACGTGACTTTGGCACACAATCTCGCAGCACGAGGAATGCCATGCACTCACATCAATTTTGTGTGAATATTGCAAACTCTGTGCTTGTCATTTCCTGTTCTTATATTTCTTTAAATTTTAACTTTGAATTTTTACTTATATTTTTTACTTTCATTAATGTTGAATTTAAATAAAGAAATATCAAGTGCATTTATTTCGAATAGTGTAATGAAGAAGTGTCGTATTTCGTAAGGAATACTCTACTAGTGATCTATGTCTTTTCTCTGTCTCTTGGTACTCTGCTTTATGGCCTTTCTTTAAATTTTTGCTGTGGCACTAGACATATCAAAAAGGCTTCAATTGAGCATGACACAAAGCTTTGATTTCTAAACTTATGTGGCCGTGTGTCTGATTTACATCCCGGTTGTTCTATAACAATTGTTGTAGACATCCACCATTCATCCTTTAAGTCTGTTAATAGTGGTATTCCTCTGATATCTGTTCTATCACCAAATATTTTTCTGTTTTTCATTTCTCTTTATTACTTCATTACAAATTAATTTCCAAGCTGATAACTATACCCTCCATTGACCATTTTATTTTGAAGTTCATCCCGCTTAATGGTAATTAATTATCGCTAGGAGGGTAGCCCTGGAGAAACTAACACCTTATCGTTCTTGAATTTCATTATTGAGCAAAGAAAGCATAGTTGTTTTCAGTACTTCAAAAACTCAGTTCGTCCATCTTTCTACTCGACATAATATTGCACACAAATATGACATTTCGAAATATCTGTCCTAGATATTCTCTGAGTATCTTTTTTTCGGGATCTTTCTTTGGAAGGATCACATTATTTCTCTTTCTAAATAAGTTTCAACTGGTTGATCTGAGGTAATTTTGAAATTTCTTCACTTCACTCCAGTTGCTTGTTCTTTAGAGAGGGTTGTCCGTCCATGTATTTCACTCACACAGCTCTCCGTGAAAAGGTGGAATGTAGGGATTTTCGTTTTATCACCCATATTGCTCTTACGAACTTTCTCAGTATCTTTTTCCCTTTCTACACGGTTTCATCCTTTTTCTTTCCATTCTCTGACTCTAGACTTAATATTTATGTTCAATCTTACGTAAACTCCGCTTGTAAAGTCTGAAATTCATTCCCTTTATCAATTTTCCCAACTTCCTTTAATTAACATACACACTTTCAAATGCTGTGTATCTGGGTATGTTGGTTTTCAATTTGACCCATCCGAAGAATTTCCCAACTCTGGTGGTTATTGGTAGGCCTCTGGTCACAAAGGGTATAATATATATATATATATATATATATATATATATATATATATATATTATATTATATTATATATTATATATAATATATATTACAGAAGAGAAGGAAGTTGGAGGAGATGGAAAATGTACTTTAGTGAATTGTTGAAGAAGGAGAGAGATTAGTAATGGGGAGAGGTAGAAAATGATGGGGAGGTAGTTAGCGAAGAAGAGGAGATAAATATTAGTAAAGTAAAGGTGGAAGTAGCGGTGAGAAAGGTAAAAAAGAAAATTGGCAGGAATGTATGGTTTATATGGAGAGATGATAAAGGAGGGAACTAGAGAGTTGATTGACTGGTTGGTGAGAATGTTTAATGAATGTTGGAGAGAAGGGAGAGTGCCTCAGGATGGCGGGACTCTTGCACTGTACCCATATATAAGGAAAAGGGGATAAGCGTTTGTAAAAATATAGGGGATTAGTCTGCTGAGCGTCATATAAAAGATTTATGGAAAGGTGTTAGTGACGGGAATGAAAGAATTGACAAGTGAGGAAATGGGTGAGGAACAAGAGAGTTTTAGGGAGGGTAGGGGATGTGTGGACCAGGTATTCATCCTGAGATTGATTACCGAGAAATTGAGTGAAAATAATAAAATGGGATATGTATGTTTTTTGGATTTGGAAAAACATACGATAGAGTATGCAGGAGAAAGTTT
>SEYY01006712.1:0-10954 GCA_009176605.1 Armadillidium nasatum | reverse complement strand
ATATATATATATATATATATATATATATATATATATATATATATATATATATTTCAACGTTCCTATAATGTCGAGAAGAAGTGCCTTTTGGCAGTACTTTAGCCGTACAGCACGGGGAAGGACACTGCAGTTTGGCAACTGAAGCTATGCAGAGGTACGGCAACCGCAAACATTAAGTTGATTAACGATTCAACAAAAAGAATGAGTGTTCATTTTCAGTCAAAGCATAAAATGGAATTTAAAGACCGTAAAAAGCTGCAGAAACAAAAGTTTTAGAATTGGCCAAAAAAAAAATGTTAAATGAAAAAGATTTTTCCGAATCTGGCTCGCGTTGCTCAACGTTCCTCGCCACACCACTGAGTAGCGTTTCATCTGAATGACAATTCAAAGTTGGTAAACGCATGATTTTTGACACGCGCTCTTTATTGCTGCCACAGAATGCAGAAATGTTTCTCAGGTTAAATTACAATGCTCCCGCAGGGAACAAAAGCACTTTCACGGTCCTCCATGAGCACAGGGAGTTCTAAAACAAATAATTAGGCACAGGATATGAATTTCAATTGGCTGCTGATGTCTATTTTATTACCGCAGTCAAACGGCAGCGAATACAGCGACTGCGCGGTGAAGAAGACTAACTAAAAGGAAATAAGGAATGTTATTATTAATAAACTAAAAGGAATCTTATTAAAAATAATGTTATCAACGTTAAAAATGTAAGTTCATCTTTAAAATTTAAGTAAAGCCGCTTTTGTATCCAAAATTTCACAGCACAAATTGCGCTTGCTGGGTTAGTAATTATAATGCAGTAATGTCACATGTTTTATTTTCATTAAATAATAATAAAAAATGCAGTTTCAACGCTATCAGGAGCTTCCCAGTGTGTGGATCTGCGTTTACCAATTTTGATAATATATAGTGCCCGTGGACAGCCAAAGACAAGACATTAATAAAAAATTCAAAATCCCGACCCCGATCCCGATCCCGATCCCTGATCCCGAAAAAAATCGCAATCCCGAATAATTTTCAATCCCGTACGATCATGATATATATATATATATATATATATATATATATATATATATATATATATATATATATATATATATATATATATATATATATATATATATATATATATATATATATATATATATATATCCTCTAGTGGGGAAAGGCCGGAGGCCTACCAATATCCACCAGAATTGGAGAACAGTCGAAAATCTGGTCACTAATGGTCAAGTTGACATGATACACAGCGTTTAAAAGTGTGCAAGTCAAAGTAAGGTGGGAAAACAGATAAAGGGAGTGTGTTCCAGATTTTACTAGTAGAGTACAAGTAAGATTGGGCATAAAGGTTAAGTCTGGGGTTGGAGAGTTGGATGGAGAAAGGAATAGACTGTGTAGAAAGTCGTGTCACATGAGCCGGTCTCAATGGAGGAGGTATGCAACGTGAGAGTTAAGAAGAGCAAAGTCCGTTGTAATAGAGATAGTTTAGAGAGAGTGACGAAACAACTCAACGGGAAGAAAGAGATTGGAGAGAGTTAATAAGACAAAAGAGATTATAAGACCAAAAGCCCAAGACTCCATCTTTTCGAGCAGAGCTTTATGTGTGGAACCACCCCAGATATGTGAGGCGTACTCCATACAGGTTCGAACAACATCCCTATAAAAAGCAAGGAACTGTGGTGGCGTAAAAAAGACCCGAACGTGCCTCAGAACTCCTAACCTCTTAGATGCTTGTTTAGAAAGAGAAGTAATGTGATCTTTCCAAGAAAGATCAAGAGAAAAAGAAACCGAGAATATGGAGGATAGGGACAGACCGGGGCTGGAATTTTGTCGGGGCCGGGGTTCTGGCCGGGGTTGCCTAAAATTTGTAAAAAGGTCAAAAGCACTGAAATTTTAGGTTAAGAAAATGATATAAATTTTATTGAGGTTTGTTTAATTATAAGGAAGGAGTTGAATAGCCAACATTCACTTAAATTAATGATTTTATGCATTTTCTCCGAAAAAAAATCAGAAAATTAGATTTTGTATAATATAAGTTTAAAAAAAGTACAAAATTTAAAAAAAAAATTTCTGATTCATAATATTGATTCAACAGTTTTACCTAGGTAAGACAGTAAGTTAAAGTTTGAAAAAATATAAGATATAAAATTATCAATATAACCTGTATTAATGTTATTTTACTGTAATGTATCAAACTTGTATAATTTAGCTACATTATTTCAAAATTATTATTTTGTTTATCTTTCAGTCAATATGACTAAAAGATCGGCTTTAGCAGTACGGGAGTACAATACAATGTTTCAGGATAGGCTCGAAATACCTAAACGTAACATGTGCAGTCAGAAAATTAGAAGAGGACCTGCTGGTGCCACAAGTAAAAAATTTTCAACCAAATCTTTATGGGGCATCTAAAACCAAAATACAAGATAAACATTAATTTGTAGAAAATGAGCGGTCAAAAGAAACAGAAAAGAAAAAGAAAATATTGAAAAAGCAAGAAAAAATCTTAATTTCCTTATATTTTGTTTGAAAAAATATATTATTATTTGACTGATTAACCTGAAATTTTCAGGATATATGCATTTTTTCCCGAAGTTCTGAGTTTATTTCGAGCATTTTTCTGAGTCTATAACGGTTTGAAAGTTATTTGGACCCAAAGTTTTAAAAAATGAATAGCTGGATCCAACCACTAGTCCACATGAGCTGAAAATTTAACTGAATAATCTTATCCTCAATTTCTTGCATTGATGGGAACAGAGTTTTGATATTACGTCTAGAAAAGTTATAAGCTTTTGAAATATTTTTTGCAAAACTCGTACCCTTCAGGAGAAAAAAAATATTTAAAAACAAAAAAACAATACCTTCTAAATTTTTTATTTTTGGATAATGTTTAGAGGAAGGACAGGACAACAACTTGCAACGAATCACATCGAATAAAGTATAGAGAGGAATTTGTAGCTCCATCCTCCTCTATAAACTCACCAAAAATAAAAAATGTTATAGTTGTAGTTTTTTTTTAAATTTTTTTGTCCGAAAAGGTGGATTTTTTTTTCAAAAAAATTTTTTATCGATAGTTGGTCAGTTCTCGGCTTATCACATTTTTCTTATAACTCTGGGAACAAAAGTCTGGTAGAAGCTTTTGTAGCCCATAGAATTCTAAATATAAAATCCAAATTTCAGGTTATTCCAAAAAGTAGTTTGAAAAAGGGTCAAATTTTTAAAAAAAAACTTTTTATATTATAGACTCAGAAAAACGCTAGAAATGGACTTTTTTCACAGGAAAAAAACACAATTTATACTGAAAATTTCAGGAGAATCAACCAAAAATTTTTAAAAAATTTAAATTGGACTGTCCCCGTAAGTATAATTTGCCATTTTAAACCCCGGCAGGCAAAACCCGGTTTTCTCTGATTTTTAACCGAGTTCGGGGCCCCGGCTGGTTCATGATTGAGGACAGATGAAGGTTTGAGTTAAGTGTTTTCGAAGATGTCATAGTTGTGTGGAAGATTGTGTCGAGTAAAAAGATGGAAGAATTGAGTTTTTGAGTCACTGAGAACGACCATGTTTTATCTGCCCCAATTTGATATGAGAGAAAAATCAGAGGTCAGTTGCTCCAAGGCCATCCTTCTTGAATCTATTAGCTGAAAGGAGTAATAAGGGTGGAGACATCGGCATGGGAGTGTATAGGAGACGAAGTAATACAGAGAAGGTTATTGATGAAAAATAGAAAAAGAGTTGGGGATAGGATATATTGTTGAGGAACACCACTATTGATAGATTTAAAGGAAGAACGGTGGCCGTCTACAACAGCTGCTATAAAAGACTTGAAAGAAAATTAGAGAGGTTCCAGAGAGAAGGATAGATTCCGAAAGAGGGAAGTTTAGAAATCAAAGCTTTGTGACCAGACTCTATCGAAGGCTTTCCATATGTCTAGCCCCACAGCGAAAGACTCACCGAAACCTCGAATAGCGAAGGACCAAGAGTCAGAAAGTAGGGAAAGAAGATCACCAGTACAACGTTCTTTACGAAAGCCATACTTGTGATCAAAGATAAGATTAGAAGAATTAAGGTGTTTCCAAATCTTCTTGTTAAGGATAGATTCGAAAATTTCAGAAAGAACGGAGGTTAAAAAAATAGGGCGATAGTTAGAGTGTTCAGAGGGATCTCACTTCTTCGGCACAGGCTGAATGAGCACACGTTTCCAGCAAAATGGGATGGTCGAAGTACAAAGACAAAGACGAAATACTTCACCAGGACAGAGTGTAAGTTCTGAAGCGCAACTTTTGAGAACCACAGGAGGAATACCATCAGGACCATACGCCTTCTTAATGGTAAGCTTAGATAGAGAGCAGAAATGATATCTTTAGAAGAAATTACAATTTTTGGCGTAAATGAGTTGGAGGAGTTGAAGAAGGAGGAATAGCTCCCGAATCGTCTAAGGTAGAGTTAAAGGCAAAAAGTTTGAGCGAAGAATTCAGCTTTACTAGAAGGTAAAATGGCAGTTGTGTCATCAGAAGAAACTAGAAAGAAAGATGAAGAAGCATAGTTAGATTTGACATTTTTTGCAAAATGCCTGAAAGGGCTAGAGAAAGATCAACAGAAAGATTATTCCATTTGAGACAGAGAAAAGAGACTCTAAGAATAGATTTTGCATGATTCCGAGATGATATATAAGTTGAATGAGTTTCAGGAGTTTGAAGAAAATGGTAATCCCTAAAGGCAGCATCCCTTCGGCGGATAGCACGAGAACAAGCGGATATAAACAAAGGTTTGTTAGGTTCAGTAAAAAGGAAAGAATATGGAATGTCCGTCTCCATTCCAGAGAGAATCACTTCGGTTATGTGCTCAGCACACTCCGATGGTCCCCTCCAACGAAAGCAGTAACCATTCTATTTGAAATCAGTGAAGTACAAGAGCAGGTCAGACCACTTAGCAGCACCGAAGTGCCAGAAACATCTCCTCGCTGAGGGAGGGAGTCGTTCTTGCGGAAGACTTGAAGAGACAGAACAAGATACGGAGATAAGAAGGTGGTTGAAAGAACCCAGAAGAAGGAAAGAGTTTAACAATATTAGAAGAAAGACTGCGAATGTTACAGAAGGATAAGAGGCTAGGAAATGATCAAATATGTTTAGTTCATCACCAAGACGGTCAGGGATACGGGTCGGGGGTTGCACCAACTGCTCAATGTTGTTCTGGATAGAAAAGTCGTAGGCAAGTTCACCAGCTGGATCATGAGAACTAGATGAAAGCCATAAGCGGTGGTGAACATTGAAATCACATAAAATGATGATTTCGAAGAAAGGTGATAAAGAAAGAATGTGCTCTCTTTTGGAGTTTAAATAGTCGAAGAGTTTTTTATTGTCAATAGAATTAGGAAATTAGGAGAGAAATAAAGAGAACAAATAAATTTAGTAGTAGAATTGCAAGAGACCTTAAACCATAAAGCAAAGAATTCAGGAGGCTTCAAAAAATAACATCGTTTCGCACATATGCGCAACATCCGCCCATGGCTGAAAATTGAGGATAGAGACAGTATTAGTTAACAGAATAAGGTTCGCTGTCAGAGATGAGCAAGAGAAGAGGCTTAGAAGAGGAGCGGTGGTGTTCGACGAAGGGGAATTAGAAGAAAGACCGATAATGTTGCAGAAATTAGTGAAAAAGAAGACTGTGCATATTGGCAAGCCGGACGCCGTCCTGGCGGTATCATCCCCATCATCGGAAGCCACCAATTCTCAAGTGATGATGAGGTGAGAGGTGGATGAGGGTCATTCTTTGAATGCCGCCCCTAGAAGCGTCTTCTAGGCTTCTTTGAGTTTCACCATTTTTTTTTTTTTTTTTTTATAAAGGTAATGCACGAGTAAGCGTTTGTAAATTTATGGGAACATGTGAAGAAATGGGGTGCAGAGGTTGTGGGAGCATAGACACTCTAATATGAGGCGAAGGTACACTAAAGACGCTGTGAGAAAGTGAAAAGCGAAAAGGAACGAACCAAAGGGCAACGGAATGAAACGGAACGATCTAGCCCATCCAATCACTCCGCGGTTATGCCCTATGCGGGGTGCTTGCATCACTTCGGACTGTGGTACTTCTCCCCTATATATATATAATATATATTATATATATATATATATATATATATATATATATATATATATATATATATATATATATATATATATATATATATATATATATATATATATATATATATATATATATATATATATATATATATATATATATATATATATATATATATATATATATATATATATATATATTATATATATATATATATATATATACAAAAAGGATTGAGAGAACGGCCGCAAATATTAACAACTTTATTCATATATAAAACGACGTTTCGACCTATTACAAAGGTCATCTTCAGGACATCTGAATATATATATGATAATAATAATAAGAATAAAATGTAATAATAATAAATATATAATATAGTAATAGATATGGTGGTCATAAAGATCAATAGAATAATAATAGTAATAATAATGATATAAAAATAGCCAAACATTAATAGATCTATATATATATATATATATATATATATATATATATATATATATAATATATATATATATATATATATATATATATATATATATATATATATGTATGTAGGGTTGGGAAGACCTCTCAGCTGCTTTTCTCTTCCCATGTGCCTCCAGCATTTGGAGGTTGTAGCGACAGGCCTAGCAAGCCTACATAAAAAAGAAACTCGAGTTTACATTCGGATGAGTGAAAATCTAAAATGACAACATCTGCGTGATAATAGACTACGGAGCCTGGAGGTGTAGCACCCGACAGGCCTCAGCCTACTGGATTGGACGGTGATGATGATAGATATATATATATATATATATATATATTATATATATATATATATAATGTTAATAATATAATAATAATAATAATAATAATAAATAATAATAATAATAATAATAATAATAATAATAATATAATAATAATAATAATATAATAATAATAATAATAATAATGAATTATTATTGATTATTTATTATTATTTATTATTATTTATTATTATTATTATTATTATATTATTATTATTTTAATGTATATTATTATATATTATTATTATTATTATTTGATTATTATTATTTTATTATTATTATTATTATTATTATTATTATTATTATTATTATTATTATTATTATTATTATTATTATTATTATTATTATTATAACTATCTTTTTACAGCTAACAGCAACTCAATTGCAGAACCCCTTCCCCTTTTCAAGGAGAGGAGGTAAAATTGAAAAAAAAGAAAAATAAAAGCCACCCAAACATTAACTTTAGGTGAATCTGTCAGGTAGGCAAAAACGGAGGCCTTGAAGAGATGAAGGTTAAATGAAGAAGGAAAAACATAAGATTATAAGGAGTCCCATAAAACAGAGTCTGAAAAGAAGGAGGCTCTACAACGAGCAAATCTGGGTTTTCCAATATTCATAATTCGTATGAAAGCAGCGTACCCTTTGTGCTACGTGACCGACGCAATGGTGGTGAAATGCGAGAACCTGCCATTGTAGTTCCTATAGAAATGAAATAGTGTGCCAATATCACGTTTCAGAAATAGAGGGTCAAGAGAATTTAAAGTCAGGGGAAAATTTATTAATCTTTTAATCTCAGACTCAACCTTACCCAAAGAGTGGAGGAACCAGAACAGCCACAATGTGAGAACAGTACTCCATACAAGGACGAATAAGATCCCTGAATAATTGGAGTAACTGCTCAGATGAAAAAAATTACCACAACCTGAGTAATGCTCTCAGCTTTTTTGAAGTCACCTTAGCAGCAGTTATGATCTGAGGTTTCCAAGATGATTTGTTGTTATGCTTAGACCAAGAATATTTATATTATTTACAGGTGAGATGGGAGAGCCCTCGATGGGGATAGGAAAGTTAGGAGGTGTTATTGAGAGAGAGATGTTAAGAAGTAGAATTTTTAAAGAGTTGAATTTCACAAAGTTGCTGAAACTCCACTGGGAAATCTCATCAAGATAAGCAAGAATAAAATTTTAAAGTTTTTCCTACTTTTACAGAAAGTTGAAGATTTTGTCTAGAAGCAAAAGAGGAAGCAGATTTGAAAAGAGTGGAAGAATGAAGAATTGAGTTATTGACGTAATAGTGAACAGAATTAGAAGTGCAGTTGAGAAGATCGTTAATGAAAAGTACGAAAAAAGTTATAATAATTATAATGGAATTTCCCCAACTAAACAAGCACAAAAATCGCTTAGTTAAGCAACTCTGACACTTGCTCTAAAAGTCTTGCTAGATAGTTTCTACTTCACAGTGTTCCTCTTCCTCTCTTTGTGAAAACATTCATTGGATATTTGAATAGCCAAAATTGATTTAATAGTGTTTTCTTCTTTTAGACATTGTTTGCCGTTCATAACTGACGTTTTCATCATTCACTGCGCTTACCTGTGACAATTGTTGTTATATCTAATTCTCGATTTCTCTTGGAGTCATTAATCCTTAAATTACAATCTCGGGGATTTATTTGGCCTCGTATTTATTCTGGTTATTACTGAATTATTTCATTCACCTTCTCCTTGTTTAAAATCTCCTCGTTCATTCATGTGACTTCAAAATAAGATAAGTTTAATATTTATTCATTGCATTTCTTTGCATCCAAACCCCCAACCTCAAACACTACACGAATACCTAATATATAATTATTATTATTATTATTATTATTATTATTATTATTATTATTATTATTATTATTATTATTATTATTATTATTATAATTCGAATTGACATAGTCTACATCGACCTTAGTGTCCTATATCAAAGTATTGGGACAATAAGTAACGAAATCGAATAGCAGTTTTGTCTGCAATAAATGAATTAAAGTGGTTGTGACGTCTTCCATTTTCCAAGTTCTCCGAAGAGTGAAGAATGGCTGCTTGTGAATAAATTCACGAAAGATATTTTTATTTTACGTATGGAGCTTAATTTAGCATATTTTTAATATTAATTTATATTCTAGGTATAAACATTTGTACTAGCGTATCATTGTAAGAGATAATCTTAATAGTCATATATCATTTTGCAGTTGAATAGGCTAATAATAGGACAAATGAAGTACGTACCAAATCAATTGAGCTAAGCATTATTATTTTACGTAACAGTGTCTAATATATATATATATATATATATATATATATATATATTATATATATATATATATATTTATAATATATATATATATATATATATATATATATATATATATATATTATTTCTTTCACCTTTCCACTTTCGTGGGGTGGTGCCGCCACAATTCCTTTACAAACACCATTCTTACCTTTCAAACCCTTTCACCACCGTCCTCCATCTCACTCTGTCCTCCGCAAGTCTTCTACCCTCTTCTAAGCTCAAATTCCTTCCACCCAAAATCTCTCTCACTCCATCCATCCATCTCCACTTTGGCCTTCCCGTCCCCCTACCCCATCCACCTCGGATCTAAGTACCTTGCCTACCATTCTGTCCTCATTCATTCTACACATATGTCCAAACCATTTTAGCACACCTTCCTCCGCTCTATCAACTATACCCCTCTTCCATTTTCACATCTCCCTTATTCTTTCATTTCTAATCCTATCAATCCTTCTCATTTACATATCGCTCTCAAACCTTTCATCTCAAAGACATTTAAACTTTTCCACGCTCTAGCACTTATCATCCATGTTTCACACCCATACATTACAGAAGGTAAACACATACATTCAGACATTCTTATCTTTATTTCTTTCGAAATTTTTCCTTTTTTCCATACTTCTTTTAGATCCCCCAACACTTTCATTCCCTCTATCACTCTATTTCTTTTTACGTCCCAACCTTACCTTCCACCAACATTCCTAGATATTTGATATCATTCACCTCCTCAAGTTTGCTTCTCCTCACTTCTACACTCCCCATTCCTCCCTCCACATCCCTTCATTCCCACCTCCAATCCTCATAACTTTACTCTTCGATGGATTTACTTTCAATCTCATGTTTGCACATTTCCTCTCAAACTCTCTCACAATTATTCTCAACTTTTCTCCAGATTCTGCCACCAGCACCGTATCATCTGCAAAAAGTAAAACATTCACATCCCATTCATCCTCCATATTTTCAACCTAATACCCTTCCCTTCTCTCTCCATTTCTCTAACTACACCATCCATCAATTGATTAAATAACCATGGCGACATTACACACCCCTGTCTCAATCCCACTCCTATGCTAAACCAATCCGAAAGTTCCCTCTTCACCCTCACTCTTGAACAATTCGCATAAAAAGCTTTGACCCCCTTCCATTAATATTTCGAATAACTTTCTCCTGCATATGCTTTTTCCAAATCCAGAAAACATACATACCCCATTTTATTTTTTTTCACGCAATTTCTCTGTAATCAATCTCAGTGTGAATACCTGGTCCACACATCCCATACCCTCCCTAAAATCCCCTTGTTCCTCACCCATTCCCTCACTTGTCAATTCTTTCATTCTCCTCACTAGCACCTTCCCGTAAATCTTTCCTATCACGCTCAGAAGACTGATCACCCTATAATTTTTACAAATCACCTTTTTCATTGTATATGGGTACAATGAAGGAGTCCTGCCGCTCCTGAGGCACTCTCGCTTCTCTCCAACACATATTAAACAATCTCACCAACCAGTCAATCAACTCTCTAGGTCTCTCTTTTATCATCTCTCCGTATATACCATCCATTCCTCCCGATTTTCCTTTCTTTACCTTTCTCACTGCTACTTCCACCTCCTCTTTATTAATATTTCTCTCCTGATCCTCGCTGACTACTTCTCCATCATTTTCTACCCCTCCTCCATTACTAATTTCTATCCCTTCGTTCAACAATTCACTAAAAACATTTTCCATCTTTCTCCAACATCCTTCTC
>SEYY01006709.1:35000-42500 GCA_009176605.1 Armadillidium nasatum | reverse complement strand
ATATATATATATATATATATATATATATGCCCTGCCGTGGAATAACGTTGAGGTAATTGACTTGTGTGCTTGAAGGAGCTGTTCTTTCCCCTAAGCTGATGCTTGGTAATTACCTAGTATAGCTCCTCTCCACGAATATACCTAATATATATATATATATATATATATATATATATATATATATATATATATATATATATATATATATATATAGTCTATGAACGTTAGGAAGGCAAGGGCCCGGATGGCATTCCTCCCCTAGTTTTAAGGGATGAGCTGGCTCCGTCCCTCGTTCAACTTTTCTCTCTATGCCTCAATACTAGTACTTTCCCTCAGTGTTGGAAGCGCGCATTAGTCCAACCTATCCGAAGAAAGGTACCGCTCTGATCCAACTATCGCCCTATAGCTCTTACTTGTATTCTGTCTAAGATCTTTGAAACCCTTCTAACTCTCACTTCTTGATCATCTGGAATCTCATTTTCCCTTCTTTCTGATCATCAGTATGGCTTTCGTCGTTCGAGGTCTACTGGTGATATACTTTCCTATCTCACAGATCTATGGTCTTCTGCCCTTAGGGACCATGGGGAGACTTGCGTGGTGGCGCTTGACATATCTAAGGCGTTTGACCGGGTATGGCATGCGTCGCTGCTTTCCAAGCTCCCCTCCTTTGGGTTTCCTCCTTCTCTTTGCTTACTTATGTCTAGTTTTCTTTCTAATCGTTCCATTTCGGCTGTTGTTGATGGAGCGACTTCTTCTTCCTTTCCTGTCAATAGTGTGTTCCTCAGGGTTCTGTCTTGTCTCCTACTCTATTCATTTTCATTAATGATCTTCTCAGCTGTTCATCTAACCCTATAATTCATATGCCGATGACTCAACCCTCCATTCTTCTACTCATTTCAAATCTGCTCCTTCCTTTGCATCTAGAGTTGCTTCTCGTCTATATCTTTCCGATTCCATTCTTGCAGATCTGGATAGAATTTCCCAGTGGGGTCGTCTCAACCTTGTGAAATTCAACTCTTTAAAAACTCAACTTCTAGAAATCTCCCTCTCAAAGACACCTCCTAACTTTTCTATTTCTTTCGATGTTCTCCCATCTCTCCTGTTGACAATAAAACATCCTTGGCCTTCACATAAACAAAAAAATGTCTTGGAAACCTCATATCACAATGGTTGCTAGGCGGCTTTAAAGAAGCTGGAGTTCTGTTTAGACTGCGAGAATTTTTTCTTCCTCGCAGTTACTCCAATTATACAAGGGTCTCATCCGCCCTTGTATGGAGTACTGCTCTCATATCTGGGGTGGCTCAGGTTTCACCCGTCTTTTGGATAGGGTTGAGTCAAAGGCTAAAAGACTTATAAACTGTCCCGCTCTTTCTAATTCTCTTGATTCTTTATCTTTGCGACGTGATGTTGGTGCTTGTCACTTTTCTATAGGTACTACATGGAATGCTCGAGGGAACTACCTCCTTTACCATTTCGAGTCGCAGCACAAGGGGTGCAATGTCCGCCATCAATTTTGCGTGGACATAGGCAACTCCAGGCTTGTCCGCTGTGGTGCCTCTTTCTTTCCTGCCACCTCTGTCTTGTGGAACTCTCTTCCATCTTCTGTATTTCCCTCTGCATTTAATCTCAATTTCTTTAAAGCCCGCGTCTGCGCCCACCTGAGAAATTTGCGTTAGGTGGGTACTGTGGGGGTGGTTTTTATTTTCTGGACTTTTTACTCTATTTACTTTCATTTTTATTCTTTTAACACCCCCTCCTTGAATAGGCTTTGCCCGTGAGTGGTGGTGATGTGTAAAAAAAAAAAAAAAAAAAAAAAAAAAAAATATATATATATACATGGTGTTGCTCAGTCAAACTTGAACCCACGGTTGTATAAACCCAACAATGGAAGCAGTCACTATGGGCAAGAGTCCCAGAATGCAAAGTTCAAAACTTACAGAGACTCGAAATTTATACCATATTCAGTATATAAATACTACACAGTAGTACATATCGTATCTAGTAATGAATAAATTAATTGCTATGTATACGAGTCGATACGACATCATGTGAGGTGACGCACTACCTATATTCCTTTGCTTTTTCCACCAGCAATATTATATTTTGTGTTGTGGTTAGATCATAGATTGAAAATTCGTATTTGGCTCAAAGGCTGTATCAGAAATTTACCGATTTGACGATGTCCAACTATGATAACTTATGCTGCGATAAACCAGCGTCTCACCGAGAGTAGCAACTTCCGAAGCCGAACCACATCAGCCTAAAGACGATGTTGCAATCTCAGGTACCTTCCTGGCCTTTTTTAGTCTGTTCACGATGGGTTGAACCTCCCAAAACGGTGTCAGGATAGTGCGTGAAGTTGATTTCAGCGTAGTGATTTGCAATTGAAAATCAAAATCCCGTTAGACTTTTTTTTTCCAGTCAAAAGTGCATACTATACTACTCACGTCTGTGGTGCTAAAAGTCAAGTTCGCAAGCCTGAAGTGGGACAGTATAGCTGAACAACCTGGAACCTAGCACACGCAAACTTTCCAGAACAATACGTATTTTACATACTGCATAATAGAGAACCTTCCACGAGCAACAATAATACCCGTTTCATATACAGAGTGAATATACCCTCAACGTTGAAAATTAACCATTACAGTTACAGTTTAGTCGATGGTTTCTCTGACAGTGCAATGATCCAAAGTTTCATTATTGTTTAGAATGTGTCCTCTTTACAGATGAGGCAAAATTTGCAAAAGATTCGATAATGAAAATCCACAATGAACACTGATGGGCCAACACCAATTTAATACAATAACATATTTTTATCAGCAAACGTTTTCTTGTGATGTACGGGCCTGTATCATTGGTGATCATTTGATGAGGCTGAATTTTTTGCCAGATTCATTATCCGGATAATTAGTATTAGTGGTTTTTGGAACAAGAGCTGGTGAACCTCCTGAACGACATTCCATTTGTCATTAGACCTAACTTCGATTTATGTTTGATGGTGCTCTGTCACAATTTAGTTTGGTTGTCAGATAATACCTTGACGAGACATTACCAAACCGATGGATTGGAAAGAGTGAATCGATTGGGTGGCCAGCACATTCACTCTAATACAACTCGTTGCTAATTATTTTGGAGTTATTTACGATAACTTGTTTATGCAACACAAGCTCCTACTGTCGACAATCTTCACCAACTTTTAAACTAAGCATTCGATGTTACATAGAACACTCTCGGAATCCAGAAACATGTTCGTCAATACATGGTATGACAATGAGTGTTGTGTATTTCTGTATAAGGTTAAAATTACAATCATCTATACATATATATTATGTAAGTAATAATAATATTTAATTCTTAGGATGTCCCCATTTCTTAGTAAACTTTGCTCACTGGAAGTTTTATTTGGATTTACTCCATGTGTAGCATATTATATAAGTTGAGCACCACAGGTGTGGTATGTGCCCTCCTTATGTATTCGTATATGTACTACATATCCATATTGATGTGCATACATTTCAGTACAAACGGTCTCTCCACATTGACCTGCAATATTTTAACTACCATTTTACACTTATACCGTGTGATATTCTTATTCTGGAGTTGGTGTGAATTTCGAGTTGCTGTAATTTTTGAACTATCCATTTTGAGACCCTTGTCCACTAAGACTTCTTTCATAGTTGGGGTTTAAGGAAAATTATTTACACAAGCACTTGTCTTAAAAACTTTACTTCTAAACAATAATACTTATAACATTACAATAATATCCACCGTAAAATATGAACCACAGTTTTGTACTTCTACCACAATTATTGTTTCTTAATACACTCGAAAAAATATTTAACAAAACAAAGTCTACAGAAGATTATTACCTTTCATACTCAACTATAATAAATTGTTCACTCTTTTAAACCGTTCTGTATTTGAAAATCGAAAATCTTCAAAATCATCCTCACAGAATAGCAATATTACCACAACAAACAGCAAAAGGTTGCATATTTTTTATGATTTTTCTTCGTTCTAAACTCAAGCTACTTTAGCTATTACAATAATTTTTTCAGTAAAAAAAAAAAAAAACTCAGAAAATTTCGGGAATAGAGAAATACCATTTTAAGAATAAATGGAAATAATTTTCACAGAATCATAATTGCGTAAGTGCTTTGAATATATCCACACAAACTATAGGGATAACAAATCTCCTTTGAATATCTACCAAATGAGTACTCTCAAACTCTACTATACATTATATAATATATATATATATATATATATATATATATATATATATATATATATATATATATATTATATATATATATATATATATATATATATATATATATTATATATATATATATATATATATATATAAATATAAATGATGTCTTATGCATGTTAAGTACTAAACAATGGAAGTTCATTCTTTTTGTGTCAAGTACAAACAAAGAGAATAATTCATAATTTTAACGTTTTATTATTATTATTATTATTTTATTATTATTATTATTATTATTATTATTATTATTATTATTATTATTATTATATATTATTATATATATATATATATATATTATATATATATATATATATATATATATATATATATATATATATATATATATATATATATATATATATATATATATATATATATATATATATATATATATATATATATATATATATATATAATATATATATTATATATATATATATATATATATATATATATATATATATATATATATATATATATATATATATATATATATATATATATATATATATATATATATATATATATATATATATATATATATATATATATATATATATATATATATATATATATATATATATATATATATATATATATATATATATATATATATATATATATATATATATATTAGGAACAGAAGAACCTGAGCTCTATAGAACATTTTAATATTCGACGCTTAGAGAAAACAATTCTCATTCAGGATCTAATAATATAAAATTACTTTAAAATCAGACAATAAAACAAATAAAATAAAATAATGTAAAAAATATGAAAACATTTTTTTTTTGAATATTAATTAGTTTATTTCCACTACTCATTTTTTAGTAATGTTTTAAAAAAATGTTTTTTAAATGTTTAATATATATTAAAATTGTTTTCATATTTGTACATTATTTTATTTTATTTGTTTTGTTGTCTGATTTTAAAGTAATTTTATATTATTAGGGCTCTCCTTTAGGTCCTGCTTTTGCATATAGCTTTCTCTGTTATTATGAAAAACAATAGATCAGGCAATGCCCCCCCTCTATTCTTCTCTCCGCTACATGGATGACTGCTTCGTAGTTTTAAAGGAGAAAGCTCATGCCAATATGTTTCTACAGTATATGAATGAGAGACACGACAGCATGAGATTCACTATGGAACAAGAAGTTAATAATTCATATTTTTTCCACATGTTACATGTTACGCATATTGACAACATGCTTAAAACATCAGTTTATAGAAAACCTACTTCTACTCTTCTTGCTACAAACTATTTTAGCAATATACCTCTTAAGTTTATTCTATCAGGTCTAAGATCTAGAATCTATACAGCATTTAAAATTTGCTTTGACTGGCATTTATTCCATGAAGAGATGGAATTTATTAAAATTCTTTTCCATTTTAATTTATTCCTTAAGTTCCAAGTGGAAAAAAATATTAACGAATTTCTCGCTGATAACTTTAGAGCTACTCATCATTATCCTACTGTTCCTAAGCAAAAAAAATATCAAAACTTCCGTATTTAGGGTCCCTTACATCCCAACTTAACAAAAATATTCTTACTGTACTTGAAGCTACATTCTCCCAGTGCCGAGTTTATTCTTACAAATTATAACTCGCTCTCAATTCGCACTTTCTTCAGATACAAGGAATCTATCCCAATGCTTCTTAGATCCTCATTAATTTATTTATTTAAGTGTGCCAGTTGTAATGCAGCATATGTAGGACAAACTGGCCTACATTTAAAAGTAAGGATTGATAAGCATAGAGGAGTTTTCTTCAGAACTGACCTTCCTCTTTCCTCTCTTGAACACTCTGCCATACTTGGAAAAACAGAGAAATTTAATTAAGATAATGGGTGGGTATTTCCATGGTCTTTTATGGCAGAGTGTACAGGAGAGCAAAGAGGATGGTCTGTTCTAAAGGAAACTCCTCTATGCTTATCATCCTTACTTTCAATTGTAAACCAGTTTGGCCTACATATGCCGCATTACAGCTGGTACACTTAAACAAATAAATTAATTAGGATCTGAGAAGCATTGCGTGAGACTCTTTGTGTCTGAAGAAACTATAAATTGAGAGGGAGTTATAATTTTTAAGAATGAACTGGCGTTGCGGGAATGTAGCTTCAATTATAGTAAGTATATTTCTATTAAATTGAGATGTAAGTAATCCTATATACAGAAGTTTTAAGTATATTTTTTGTTTGGGTAAAGTAGGAAAATGAAGAGTGGGTCTGAAGATATTAGTAAGAAACTCGTTAATTAATCCTTTTCCACTTGGAACTTTGAGAATAAATTAAAATGGATAAAATATAATATATATATAAATATATATATATATATATATATATATAATATATATATATATATATATATATATATATATATATATATATATATATATATATATATATATATATATATATATAATATATATATATATATATATATATATATATATATATATATATATATATATATATATATTAGTGATGGATCGCATGTCATATTTTTTCATTTGTGATGCGGATGAATTGAATTTTTGGAATTTGCGGATGCGGATGCGGATTTTGAATTTTCGAAAAGTTCGGATGCGGATCCGGATGTAGATGTTAATTTTGATGATCGGTATATATATATATATATATATATATATATATATATATATATATATATATATATATATATATATATATATATATATATATATATATATATATATATATATATATATTATATATATATATATATATATATATATATATATATATATATATATATATATATATATATATATATATATATATATACCAAAGCGCCGGATGTTAGGGTTGTACCCTGTCATTTGTGAAACCTCTGCATGCTGATCTGTCTCAATAAAGACCATCCGTCTCCACCTCGTCCAGAGTTTTTCCTATACTCTCCACCGCATCAGCAATTCCATCCTTTCATCTTTTTTCTGTCTTCCCTCAGGTCTTCTACCTCACGGGTACCAGTTGTAAAACTTCCCTGGGTACTTATTATCCTTTATCTTTCACAATAGCTCTCTCTCTCTCTCTCTCTCTCTCTCTCTCTCTCTCTCTCTCTCTCTCTCTCTCTCTCTCTCTCTCTCTCTCTCTCTCTCTCTCTCTCTCTCTCTCTCTCTCTCTCTCTCTCTCCCCCCACCAGCTCTTCAATTGGTTCCGCTCGCAGTTCTTGTCTAATTTCCTCGTTCCTCCTACACTCCCATCTCATTAC
>SEYY01006709.1:10000-25000 GCA_009176605.1 Armadillidium nasatum | reverse complement strand
GCATATGGGATTAGATATATATCTCTTGGTCTAATCCTTCCTCCTTTTTTGCTTGAGAGTCTTATCTTCAATTTTTTTCGTATGCATGTATGTATATATGTATGCATGTGTGTATGTATGTGTATATGTATGTGTATGTGTATGTGTTCTATTAAAATATGTATGTATGTATATATGTATGCATGTGTGTATGTATGTGTATATGTATGTGTATGTGTATGTGTTCTATTAAAATATGTATGTATGTATGTATATATGTATGCATGTGTGTATGTATATGTATATGTATGTGAGTGTGCTCGTTTCTTTTCTGTTACCGATCTGTAGTTATATTAAAATATGTTTGACAATAAACCAACTAATTTTCATTTTGCCTTCATTTTTTCATTCATAATTTGTTTCAGTTTTATTTTTTTCTCTGTCATTGTCATATCTAATCCCTTTTGTGTACTGTATACTTTTATTTTTGTGTTTTTGTATATTTTTTTTATTTAGTGTTTTTCATTTATAATACTTATTTATGAATTATATTTTGTTTTTTCAGTGACTCTTGATAATGGCTTAAGATTATAACTAATAAACCGAAACGTAGATATGTTGTGTCACTATGATTAAAATTATTAACGATTAATGCTACGTTCATTATTTGTTATATATATATATATATATATATATATATATATATATATATATATATATATATATATATATATATATATATATATATATATTATATATATATATACATATATAATTAAAAAGGTTAAAGCCAATACTAAAGATTTCCACATACTCATCTAATACACAATGAACCTTTCAAACCTTACCTCGGTCTGTCTTGAGCACAAACTAAATTTTACAAATTTCTTTGTATCAATCAAAAAATGAATTCATTAATTATATTTAAAATAAAATAATTACAATGAAGAAATAAAACTATAGTAATAATATTAATATTAATATAACGTAAACAAAACCCAAGACTAAAATCGAAATTTAGCTACATCAAAAAATAAAAAAGAGCCTGGACTATTTTGGATAAAGAACTTCATCCTTGAGTGAAAAGCACAATAGAAAAAGCTTGATCATTTAAGGATGGGCAATGAGTTTTAATATATAAAGACTCCAAAATCCTACGATCAAGAAGCGAAGGCGATTATCGAAGAATAGAAAAAATTGGTGAAGAAAAAGGGTGGGTATCTCCATGGTCTTTTATGGTAGAGTTTTTCAGAAGATCAAAGAGGAAGGTCAGTTCTAAAGGAAACTCCTCTATGCTTATCAATCCTCACTTTTAATTGTAGACCAGTTTGACATACATAGGTCGCATTACAGCTGACAAACTTAAATAAATAAATTAATGAGAATCTGAGAAGCATTGGAAGAGATTGCTTGCGTCTGAAGAAAGTCTAAATTGAGAGGGAGTTGTAATTAATAAGAAAAAATTGGCATTAAAAAATTGTAGCTTCAAGTACAGTAAAAGTATTAATATTAAGTTGGGATGCAAGTGATCCTATAGAAGGAAGTTTTACGTATAGTTTTTGTTAAGATACAGAAGGAATATGAAGAATGGGTCTATATATATATATATATATA
The DNA here is from genome assembly GCA_009176605.1 of Armadillidium nasatum. NCBI lineage: Eukaryota > Metazoa > Arthropoda > Malacostraca > Isopoda > Armadillidiidae > Armadillidium > Armadillidium nasatum. The sequence goes on along the minus strand of SEYY01006709.1, from coordinate 23,407 downwards.
TATATATAATATATATATATATATATATATATATATATATATATATATATATATATATATATATATATATATATATATATATATATATATATATATATATATATATATATATATATATATATATATATATATATATATATATATATATATATATATATATATATATATATATATATATATATATATATATATATATATATATATATATATATATGTGCGATGAAAGTACCCCCACTGGGCTTAACCCGCGCGGTGATAGGGTGGGCTAGACCATTCCGTTTCTCTCCGTTCCCCTTTCATTTTCTCAGTGGGTGTTTAGTGTACCCTTGACTCACATTGAAGTGTCTATGCTCCCACAACCTTTCCCTTTCTTCACATGTATCCTGCAAATTTACAAATACAAATAAAAATACAAATACAAACTGGCGAAACTTAAAACTGGATCAGAGGGGCGGATTCCAAATACAGCCCCTAATCCACCTCTTCTCCCATCATCACTTGAGAGTTGGTGGCCTCCGGTGATGGGATTGATGCCACCAAGACCTTGAAGACGACTTGACCTGGTGCACGGTCTTCTTTTTTCATTAATTTCTGCAACATTCTCGGTCTTTTTTCTAATTTCAACTTTGTCGAGCAGAATCTCTCTTCTTCTAGACTTCATCTCTTGTTCCTAACTGACACTCAGGTGTCTGGGATGCTCTGACAGCAAACCCTACTCTCTTTTCTCCTAATGTCTCTATCCTCAATTTTCTGCCAAAGGCGGACTTTGCGTATATGTGCTCAGCGATGTTGTCCATTCTCGTGTCTCTAATTTGGAGTCTTCTGAATTTTCTACTTTATGGCTTAAAAATTACTGCAACTCTACAAATAAATTCATTTGTTCTGTCTATTTATCTCCTAATTCTACAGACTACAAAAAATTCTTTGACTAACTTAACTCCAAAACAGAACACGTTCTTTCTTCTTCTCCTTTCTCCGAAATCATCATTTTAGGTGATTTTAATGTTCACCACTGCCAATGGCTTTCATCTAGCTCTCATGATCCGGCTTGTGAAAACTCCTACCATTTTTCTATCCAAAAGAACCTTGAGCATTTGGTGCATCTCCCTACCCGTATCCCTGACCGTCTTGGTGATGAACCGAACATACTTGATCTTTTCTTAACTTCTTATCCTTCCCCTTATTTGTTAAACTCTTTCCTCCTCTGGGTTCATCCGATAAACTTTTTATTTCTGCATCTTGTTCTGACTCTTCAAGCCTTCCGCAAGAACGGCTCCTGCCTTCTATGACGAGACGTTTCTTGTATTTCGATGCCAGTAACTGGTCTGACTTGAGGTTGTACTTTTCTGATTTCACATGGAATGATTACTGTTTTCGTGGGAAAGATCCCTCGGAGTATGCAAAGCGCATAACCGAGGTAATTCTCTCTGGCTTGGAGGCGTAAGTAGTATAGGGTGAGCTTTTGTAGGGTGTCAGATTTTTTCGAGGTAGCAAAATCTGGCAACCTGAGACTAACGGTCTTTTCTGCATTTGCTTGCAATACCGCATTCTCAGGGACCTTCCTGACCTTTTCCTTTTGTCCGTTCACGAACCCACACGGACTCCCGGACCCACGGACCCCCAGATTCGAACCAATTTCTGCCGGACTGTACCGCAAAAAAAATGGTCAGGAAAGAGAGTGAGGTGAACACAGCGACTCTGCAAACTCAGGTAACTTCCTGATACCATTTTTGGAGAGTTCACGGGGTCCCCCGGGGGCCCCTTCCCCCGACTTGAGGCCAATTTCAATTGGTTGAACCCCCCAAAATGGTGTCAGGAAAGAGTGATGTCAATTTGAGAGGAGTGACTTGCATTGCAAATCAAAATCCCGTTAAGTTCAGGTTGTCAGATTTAGCTATCTCGAAAAATCTGACACCCTCCAAAAACGCCCCCTATACTACTGGCGTACATCTCGTATCCTTTCCCTCTATGAAACCTAATAAACATTGGTTTAACTTTGTTTGTTCTCGTGCTATCCGTCGCTGGGACGCTGCCTTCAAACTCCAGAAACTCTTGCAACTTATATTTCATGCCGGAATCGTGCAAAATATATTCTCTGCAACTCTAAAAACTCATTTCTCGGTAGAAAATGCAATAATCTTTCTTTTTCTTCTTCTTCACCCTTTCTTGCATTTTGCGAAAAATGTCAACTATAACTTTGCTTCTTCCTCTTTTCTTCCTTTAGTACATTCAGACGGTATAACTGACGATTTACCTTCCTTACTGTCCTGATGGTATTCTTCCTGTAGTCAAAACTTGTACTTCCGAGCTTCCACCCTGATTTGGTAAACTATTTCCTCTATGTCTTTCTACTTCAATCTTCACTTCTTGTTGGAAATGTACTCTCACTCAACCTGTGCCGAAGAAGAGGGACCCCTCTCAACACTCTAACTATCCTACAATTTCTTTAACTTCCGTTCTTTCTAAAATTTTCGAATCTATCCTTAACAGGAAGATTTGGAAACATCTCAATTCTTCTAATCTTATCTCTGATCGACAGTATGGCTTTCGTAAGAAACGCTCTACTGGTGATCTTTTTTCCCCTCCTCTCAGACACTTGATCTTCCGCTCTTCAGCATTTTGGTGAATCTTTTTCTGTGGTGCTAGGCATATCGAAAGCCTTTCGATAGAGTCTGGCACAAAGCTTTGATTTCCAAACTTCCCTCTTTCAGTATCTATTCTTCCCTCTGTGACCTTCTCTCTGATTTCCTTTCTGGTCATTCTATAGCAGCTGTTGTAGACTGCCACAGCTCATTCTTTAAATTTCTTAATAGTGGTATTCCTCAAGAGTCTGTCCTCTCCCCAACATTTTTCTGCTTTCCATTAATGAACTTCTTTCTGTTACTTTATCTCCTATCCACTCTTATGCTGATGACTCCACCCTTCATTACTCCTTTCAATTTGAAAGGCGCTCCTCCCAACAGCAGTTAATAGACTCAAGGAGGGTTGTCTTGGAGCAACTGACCTCTGATCTACTTCGTATTTCAAATTGGGGCAGAGAAAACTTGGTCACTTTCAATGCCTCAAAAACTCAATTCTCCATCTTTCTACTCGACACAATCTTCCACACAACTATGATATCTTCTTCGAAAACACAAAACTCAAACCTTCATCTCTCCTTAATATTCTTGGTGCTTCTTTTTCTCGCGACCTTTCTTGAAAAGATCACATTACTTCTCACTCTAAAGAAGCTTCTGAAGAAGGCGCCTTCAGAATTTTTTAACTCCACCCCACTTCTTATACTGGTGTTGTTCGCCCCTGTATGGAGTATGGATCACACATCTGGGGTGGTTCCACTCATACAGCTCTCCTTGAAAAGGTGGAGTCTAGTACCTTTCGTCTCACCAACTCTTCTGCTCTCACTAATTCTCTCCAGTCTCTTACTGCCCATCGAATTGTTGCGTCACTCTCTCTATACTATCGCTATTACAACGGACACTGCTCTTCTGACCTCCAACATCGCATTCCTCCTCCGTTGAGAAGGGCTCGTGCAAGACGACTTTCTACACAGTACACAGTCTCATCCTTTCTCTGAACCACTATGCTGAATCTTACATGTACTCTACTGAAAAAGTCTGGAACATACTCTCTTTATCTGTTTTCCCAACTTCCTTTCATTTGCACACTTTTAAAAGACGTGTATCTGGACATATCAGCCTCCTTCGACCAAGGTAGGATTTTCACCTTGGTCATTAGGGACAAGATTGCCGATTATTCCACAACTTTGGTGAAATTTGGTAAGCCTCTGGCCTTTGCCCAAGAGAAGGATATATATATATATATATATATATATATATATATATATATATATATATATATATATATATATATATATATATATATATTATATATATATATATATATATATATATATATATAATATATATATATTATATATAAAATAATTATTATTATTATGAAAGGAAAATTTGTTAAGTCTAATGTTATTTTTAATTGTCTAAAGATAAATTTAATTTTATTATTTTAGGAAAGAAGAAAGGTAATATATATATATATATATATATATATATATATATATATATATATATATATATATATATATATATATATATATATATATATATATATATATATATATATATATATATATATATATATATATATATATATATATATATATATATATATATATATATATATATATATATATATATATATATATATATATATATATATATATATATATATATATATATATATATATATATATATATATATATATATATATATATATATATATATATATATATATATATATATATATATATATATATATATATATATATATATATATATATATATATATATATATATATATATATATATATATATATATATAATATTTCCTCTAGTGACAATAGGACTGACTCTCACACACATCTTCCAGTGTTGAGGTAAAATTATATTTAGAAGAAAATTTAAGGCCGACAAGTTCGAAACATTGCGTCTGAAAGTGAGAAAGTCAAATAGTGGGAATAATGGAAGAAGAATATTCTAGACTTTACCAGCAGAGTAGAACTACATCCAAGAATAAGCACAGCTGTTAAATCTGCTCACAGAGATCCGGATGGAGAGAGGATAACACTGTGTGGAAATAAGCATCACACTAGCACTCCTCAATGGAGAAGATATGCGACTTGTTGAGTTGTGAAGAACAGAGTCTGTTTTAATATAGAGATTATAAAGTGACGTAACAGTTTGAATGGCAGAAAGGGTCAGAGGAAGCAGGAGAGCAGATAAGGCCAAATGTATGAATAGAGCTACCCCAGATATGTGACGTGGACTCTGTACAGAGGCAAACGACACCAATATAAGAATATTATTAATGTCATTTTGTGCAAATCGAATATAGCAGTCTAAAATATTTGATTTCTGTTAATTAATATTGACTGTTCAAAATCATTAACTTAGATGAAAATGAATAATTTTACACTTATGGTCATCTTAAATTCTAATATTGAAATATTCTAATTCTCATTACATTACTATAAATTTATATTTTCACAAGGTCATGTGTTTTACAAAATATCTTTCTCCTAGCGGAACAATTAACTCGTATAACAAAAACAGAAATGTTAAAGGACACGACGAAAACAATTTACAATATGACGGTTTTAATTAAGAACTCCTGCTATGCAAAATATATATATTATCAAACAATTTACAATATGATTGTTTTAATTACAAACGCATATTACACAAAATATATTTTAAAACAATTTACAAAATGATTGTTTTAATTAACAACGCATATTACATAAAATATATTATCAAACAATTTACAATATGATCGTTTTAATTAAGAACGCATATTACACAAAATATATTTTCAAACAATTTACAATATGATTGTTTTAATTAAGAACGCATATTACACAAAATATATTATCAAACAATTTACAATTTGATTGTTTTAATAAAGAACGCATATTACACAAAATATATTTTAAAACAATTTACAACACGATTGTTTTAATTAAGAACGCATATTACACAAAATATATTTCAAAACAATTTACAATATGATTGTTTTTTGAAGAACGCATATTATACAAAATATATTATCCGCTGGTTCGATCTCTCATGTTTTTTAAATAGAGAAACTACCTATAACATTCATGAATAAAAAGAGAAAGGAAAACAGTACTTTACACTAAATTTATTAATCATAATCTTAGATAAATTAAATTTTGAAATTCAAATTTGGAAAATTCAGTAAATTCCATTCATTAGAAATTTATACTTTTTTTTTTTTATTTTTTTTTTTTTAAGACTTTTTTTTAAATAAAAATAAAATTTTTTTTCGTTTCTCAGACTAACAGGAAGTACGGACATAAAAATATTAATTTATGATAAATATATTTCTAATACTTAAAATAACGTGTTTAAATTTGTTTTTTGTTTTAATAACTGACCTACAATTTAATTTATATTAATTATTAATATTCATTATAAAATAATATTTTTAATTTTTAAAATACTGTAATTATTTTTAAAGAGTATGCCAAGGAGCTTCTATCGTTATTGCTTGCCCTGGATCAACTATTTCTGCAACTGGCACAGAAGTCGCGGAAGGGGTGTGCGCTGGTGGCACTTATGTCACCGTTGATGGGAAGGTAAGATTAATACCCACCAAATAATGAAGTATCCATTGACAATTTTGATAAGGAAAACATAAATATATTGGAGAAAACCAAATTTACGATATTTATTTGTTTATATTTCAGTTGTGAATATTTATACATAAATAAGTAGTGTATGTTATAATTATATATATGTTTCATGCGTATTATCTTAAGTGATAAAATGCGAATGAGTTTTAAAGATATAAAATTCGATATTTTTTTTGCAGAAACTTTTAGATTCCTGACTAAGTAATTTGTATGAATATTCAAACATGAAATTTAATTCACAAAAAATGTAAAATATTTAAATATGAAGATTTTTATGTTGTTATGAATCAAAGGTTAAAGACAAACTTTATAATATTTGATGAAAACTGCACCAAATGGCTTAAATGAAAGTATTTCTTCCCATTAACCTTAAATTCATTATCCTCTCTTTATTGAATATTTATAAATCTCCTACGCCACTAATTTTAAGAAGAACTCGAATCATTCGTTTTTCCAAAAAATGTTTCATTTTTCTCTTTTCACTTCAATGTTCACAGGATTAATCCATGTGATAATTTTTTCCACAGGATTAATCCATGTGATTATTTTTTCCACAGGATTAATCCTTGTGAAAAAAATATTAATTCACAAGATTAATCCATGTAATTATTTTTTCCCAGGATTAATCCAAGTGATTATTTTCTTCACAGGATTAATCCATGTGATTATTTTTTTCACAGGATTAATCCATGCGATTATTTTTTTCACAGTATTAATACATGTGATTGTTTTTTTTCACAGGATTAATCCGTGCGATTATTTTTTTCACAGGATTATTTCCATGTAATTATTTTTTTCACAGGATTAATCCATGTGATTATTTATTTATGTAAAATACTAGCAAAAATCTGATTTTTTTTTAACTATTACGGTCACTTTAGCAAACACAATAAAATAAAGTTTTTCTGAACTTGTCTTTCTTAATCAAAATTTAGTTTTTCTAAATTCAAGAGACTTTCATAGAGGCATTTGCTATTTTTTTTTTTAACAAAGAGTAACTTTAAGAAGTATGTATAAATAAACAAATATTTCTTTTATGTATATATATATATATATATATATATATATATATATATATATATATATATATATATATATATATATATATATATATATATATATATATATATATATATATATATATATATATATATATATATATATATATATATATATATATATATATATATATATATATATATATATATATATATATATATATATATATATATATATATATATATATATAATATATATATATATATATATATATATTCATCTATTCCACTATAGAACTACGACATGAAAGATCTTGGATGCGAATCGAGAGTTTCTGAAACTTTGGCTTCTTTATCGGGGTCATGTGGCAATGACAACGACGGAGTCTCTTATTCCATTAGATTCGACATCGATGGTTACGATCCTTATGAACTTTATAAGTCTATATATATATATATATATATATATATATATATATATATATATATATATATATATATATATATATATATATATATATATATATATATATATATATATATATATATATATATATATATATATATATATATATATATATATATATATATATATATATATATATATATATATATATATATATATATATATATATATATATATATATATATATATATATATATATATATATATATATATATATATATATATATATATATATATATATATTACCTCTGGTGGGCAAAGGCCAGACAGCTACTAAAATTTCGACCATAGTTAGGGAGAAAATCAGAAATCTGGTCAAATTAAAGGCCGACACGTCTCGATAAACGGCCTTTAAAGATGTGTAAGTCATAGGAAGTTGGGGAAAAAAGATGAAGGGAGTGTGTTCCAGACTTACCAGTAGAGTACATGTAAGATTGAGCTTAGCGGTCAACTCTGGAGTCAGAGAGTTGGACAGAGAAAGGTTGAGAAAGTGTAGAAAGGTGTGTCGCACGAGTCCTTATCAATGGAGGAGGTATGCAGTGTTAGAGGTCAGAAGAGCAGTGTCCGTTGTAATAGCGATGGTATATAAAGAGAGCGACACAACAATTTGACGGACAGAAAGAGACTGCTAAGAATTAGTGAGAGAAGAGTTGAGAAGTCGAAAAACTTTAGACTCCATCTTTTCAAGGAGAGCTGTAAAAATGAAACCACCCCAGATGTGCTATGAGTACTCCATACGGAGTAAGCAACACTCCTATAAAGAGCAAGCAACTGGTGTGGAGTTAAGAAATTCTGAAGGCACCTCAGAACACCTAACCTCTTAGAAGCTTGTTTTAAAAGAGAAGTAATGTGATCATTCCAAGAAAGGTTACGAGAAAAAGTTTGAGTTGTGTTTTCGAAAAAGAAATAATAGTTGTGTGGAAGGTTGTGTCGAGTAGAGAGGTGGAGGAATTAAGTTTTTGAGGCATTGAAAACGACCATGTTTTCTCTGCCCCAGTTTGAAATACGAGATAGATCAGAGGTCAGTTTATTTGTTTTTGTTTTTTTTACAGTTATCACCACACCTCACGGGCAGAGCCCTAATCTAGGAGGAGGTGTTAAAATAATGAGAAATAAAATTCATTTCATTTCCCACACAAACGTAAATAAGACAATAAATTGAGTTGCTAGGTATTCTCCCAAGCCTTGGCTCTCCCGGTATGATCTGATTCTCTTCCTTTTTCCATACTTCAGGTACCATAGATACCATCATTTTATAGCACCATATTTTGTTTAATTTTTAAAAAGTAATAAAAACAAATTTACTTAAATATTCTATTCTTCATCCAACTTAATTTTGTTAAAGTGTTAATTATCTATTTTCAATTGTTCGAAAGAACTGAACATGAAGTTCGTCGCTCCTCTTTCTTTTTAATTTTGATAATTTTGCTTTGATTAATAATTTCGATAAAAACTTTATATTCCTTAAAAGTTAAAATACTTATAAATCTCTTATCAGTTCCAAATTACAAGTCAAACAATAATCCTCTAATTTGCACTGAAGAAAAAAAAATCATCCAGAGTCCACTCAAACTCTTCAGCACTCCTCCCGGTCACTCACTGATTTCTCCTGTTCTTCGAACAACAATCCTCGTTCCGGTCCTAATCTCACTCTCCCATTGTTCAGTCTCGAAGCTATCAGACCACCACTTTCTTCTCCTTTTCTGAATTTTCCTTCTTCTGATTCTTCTCTTTGTTTATTCCCTTCACTTTCCGTTCCCGTTGCGTATATTAACAGCTTGGGAGGTGCGCCTTCCAAATTGAAAGGAGTAATGAAGGGTGGTCATCAGCACAGGAGTGAATATGTGATGAAATAACAGAAAGAAGTTCATTAATGAAAATCAGAAAGAGTGTTGAGGATAGTACAGATCCTTGAGGATCTATTAATAGATTTAAAGGATGAACGATGACCGTCTACAACAGCTGCTATAGAACGACCAGAAAGGAAATCATAGAGAATGAAACAGAGAGAAGGGTATATTCTGAAAGAAGGAAGTTTATAAATCAAAGTTTTGTGCCAAACTAAATCGAAAACTTTCGATATGCCTTGCACCACAGCGAAAGACTCAACGAAATGCCGAAGAGCGGAGGATCAAGAGTCAGAGAGAAGGGAAAGAAGATCACCAGTTGAGAATTTTTCCAAAAGCCATTCTGGCGATCAGAGATAAGATTAGAAGAATTGAGATGCTTCCAAATCTTCCTGTTAAGGATAGATTCGAAAACTTTAGAAAGAACGGAGGTTAAAGAAATGGGACAGTAGTTATAGGGTTGAGATGGGTCTCCCATTTTTCGGCACAGGTTGACTGAGCTCACGTTTCCAGTAATAAGGAAAGATGAAGTAGAAAGACAAAGATGTCTCGGAAGCACAATATTTGAGAACCACAGGAAGAATACCATCAGAACCGTACGCCTTCTTAGTGTTAAGCCCAGAGAGAGCAGAATGACGTCTTTAGAAGAAAGTTCAATTTTAGGCATAAATGAAATTGAGGGGGTTAAAAGAGTAGGAACAACTTTGGAATTGTTTAAGATTTAATTAAAGACAAAAGTATGAACGAAGAGTTCAGCTTCAGAGGAAGAACAGAAATATATATATATATATATATATATATATATATATATATATATATATATATATATATATATATATATATATATATATATATATATATATATATATATATATATATATATATATGGAACCATCTCAGTCTTAGCCTAGTCGGCCTACTTCGTAGTTGCATTAATAAACAGGATAAATTCATACCTTATGATTTCTAAACTTGGTCTTTTTATATTCTCTATAATTTTGGGGTTTTAAATACACTTAATTTTTGTATTCTTTTAAATTTTCAAATATTATATTTGCCAGGTTTGACAATTTATATAGCATCCACGTTTTAATTCTAGAACAGCAATTTTTTAACTAACTGCTGCATCATCGATATGGGTGTATATCGGATGAAACGATACTGTAATAATCGATATATTGTTCCTAAATATAGTTCGATATATCGTTCCTAAATCTCACTGAGTTCGATTTACCCACTAAATATATTAATAATTAAAAAATATAAAGTCAGTAGGAAGATCGATACCCTTTTCATTCTATATATATGATACTTCAAAATTTAGAGACAAATACGTTATTTATGAAGAATAAAACTGGTTTATATTAGCATAGGTCTATAAATATTTAAATGTAGTGGTAAAAAACATTTTTCAAAAGTTAAAATATTAGCAAGTTCAACTGAAGAGAGGGATCCAATTTCAAAAATAAATTTTTTTTAATTCTTGACCGATTTTTATCGAATTTGCAATGAACATGTTTTTAAAATCGCTGAAAAAAAGCCGATTTCTGACTTTTTTCTGTATCTATACGGTTTGGAAGTTTTTTTGAAAATCTACCCTTGAAAAAAAGTGAATAGCGGGGAAAAACCATTGGTCGAAATGACCCAAAAATTGAACTGTATATTCGCAAGTCTATTAGCCAAAGTTTTTTTGATTATATGCTTTAGGAAAAAAGTTATACGCCCTTGAATGTTCGACTGTAAAAAAAAAAATTTATATTTTGGATAATTTACCCCTCCCGCCAAAAAATTAAAATATTTAAAAAACTAAGCCTACAACTTTTTCAATTTTTGGCACTTGTTTAAAGGAAGTACAAAGCTACAACTTTTCCTAAATACATCATTCAATTCTGTTTTTTATTTTCGAGATAGTGCTTCTCAAATTTTGACAATTTTCAAAAAAAAAAAAAAATTCAAAATTTCCAAAATTTGAGAAGCTATATCTCTAAAAGAACAAATAGCATTGAATGAAGTATTGAGAGAAAGTTGTACCTTTGTACTTCCTCTAAACAACTGCCAAAATAAAAGAAAGTTGTGAGAGTAATTTTTTTTTCGGAAGGTTAAATTTTCCAGAATTTTTTTTTACTATTTTCAAGGGTAGATTTTCCACAAAACTTACAAACCGTTATAGATACAGAAAAACGTCATAAATCGGCTTCTTCCATGGCATTGAAATACATATACTCTGCAAATTTCATACAACTCGGTCAAAAATCAGAAATAAAAAATTTGAAATTAAATCCAACCCTGAAAAGTAATTATTGTTCAGGTCACTTAGCAACGCATGTCGTTGTGAACAATATGCATTTTATTTGTTTCAGTAATTGCCTATTTTAATCGGTTTCCACTAGCTCAAGGAAGTGAACGTCCTTGTTACTTCAAATATAATGAAATCGATTGAACATGCCTTAATTTCAATTTCTGGAGACAATGTACTCATGTAAAGAGCAGGTTTAGTGACAGAAATTCTTTGGATGGCAAATTGTATGTTTCAAGACAGTTTCCAAGTTTCCAAGTTACTTGAAAATGAAGAAGCATTATCAAAACATTCATTTCTTTATTATAAATATTATTCCGACAAAAAATATCACGAAATGCAAACTCTGAAGTAGAAAAAGTGAGTCTGCAAGTCTGTGGATTGAAATGAAATTGGTTCATCAATTTATGTAAATACTTTAGGAAAGTTGATAATTTTGCTCATATTCCTCCTTGAGAATATTGCACGTCCAGCAGCTGTATTATTACCACTTGCAAAGTGTACAGACCTTATCCTTGGTATATTTTCTTGAACGAGTACAGTTTGGCCAGTAGTTATTATAGAGTTGTGTTACAATCTTAACTCCGCCTCCTGAGTGTTGTTTACAAGAAATGGAACTCTAAAGGAAAATCCATTTGTCATCAGTAGAGTTCTCCATCAATATTTAAGTTTTCTCTATCGCATGTTAGTATTTTTGCATTCCAATAGCTATATTCTAAATAAGGCCTTTTTTGTCACAATAAGGGAAGCGGTGAATCAATTGACTGGCCTTTTCTGAACTGTTGTACGATTCGTCTGCTATGGATTGTGAAAAAACTCTTCGTAATCTCAAACGCAGTTTACCAATAACAAACCAGAAATTTGGGAATCAGTTCGGGAATTGATAATGCAATAATTCTAATCAATATATTGGGTTGTACTGAAGGACTTATAAAAGAAAACAAGATAAATGATTCTTAGCTTAAATCCAGTTCATTAATAAGATTCTAAAGAGATGAACAGTAGATTATTGGTAGTTGTAATATTACTAAAGTAACAATGCGTGCCTACAAATTACCGCACATGTCTGACTACAAATTTACGTTACAAGATAATTTTGTAGCAGAATATAAACAATGAAAAATAACGTATGATTATCGTACTCGCAAATTTTTTAGTCTTTGTTAGGCTATTACTGAATAAACAAAGATGGCACTTGATGATCCCGTCCAGCAAAACCATCATATCATACAAACTCATTTTACACAACGTTACATATTAAACTACAATACAACCATTATCAAGAAGATCACAAAGATAAGATTTACAAATGAAGGTTAATTTTTAAGGTGTAAAGGACAATATTGTAAAAATCTATCTAAACATTATCGAGAAGGTAATGCAATAGGCTTTACTTACAAAGCGAACCTTCTAAAATCTGATGTTACCCGAATATTTTTGAAGCGTTTTATTTTAGCGATTTTAACAACAAAGCAAGGTATTACCATCCTTATAAATTGGCTTGGAACATACCTATGATAATATTATATATATATAATAATAATAATAATAATAATAATAATAATAA
>SEYY01006709.1:0-2500 GCA_009176605.1 Armadillidium nasatum | reverse complement strand
AACAAAATTTTGTCACGCGTCCAAACATCGACAACTTGTTTTGTTAAGGTCATTTGGGTCGACAACATTTTTTTACAAGTCGGCCAAATCGTCGACACTATAAATCGATATCATTAATCGAAAGATATATTCATCATCACTCACGGGTCGGGGGTACGGGGGGCAGAGCCCCCGTAGACAAATGTTCGTGTGCCATGCATCTACTAAATAATATATTAAAAATTAAAAAAAAATATTCATAATTTATTATATAATAAAATTAAAAAAATAGGCTTACATATCGATTGTATCGATATAAAAAAAATTACGATGTTGGTAAAACAGTCGACACATTTTTTTCCATGTGTCCAAAACGTCGACACGTTGAAATTGAAAGGAAAACGATAGACAGATTTTTTCAAAGTGTCGACGATTTGACCTGTCGACGATTTGGGTTAGCACCATTGTTCAATGCAACTTTCAACATATTCAAATGTACAGGAAAGGAAGACTTCCATGCAAGCAAATGTAGACTAATTAAAAGGTAAATAAAAGAATAACATAAAGTTCAAGGAGTAAAGCAAAATAACAATTTTTTCAGGGAATATAACATATCATTAACTCTACTAACAGCCAATGCTCATGTTAGCAATATGAATATCAAATTTGAAATTATCTTGATTATATAACCCCAAATATTTAAATGAGGTTATTCTTTCCATAGAGGTTAATAATAATATAAATAATAATAATAATGACAATAATAATATTTTCTCTTCTATTTTCCAAAAGATTTTTATTCTTCTATTTGCTGACCGGTTTCGTGCGCCAACTTCGGACATCATCAGAGCTTGGATTTCTAGAAAATGAATAATTTATTTTAAACTGTTAAGCCAAAAGTTAATTAAGATTATAAATTTTGAAAAATTATTAATAAAGTAGATAGTTTTTGAGCTTCACTTGAGGAGTTCCGAATTTAAAATGTTAGGAGTAAACAATGGTATGTCCCATCTGTTAATCAATCAGTCACGAAACGAATTAAATGTAGACGTTACATAATTTCTCAAACTTTGTATTCTTAACTTTTGACTTAAAATCATGAAGAAGACGGCTGATGCCCTTCAGTTAGTCACCATCGTGTGCCAATAATAATAATAATAATAATAAATAATAATAATAATAATAATAATAATAATAATAATAATAATAATAATAATAATAATAATAATAATAATAATAATAATAATAATAATAAAATAAAATAATGAAAATAAGTGAATAACAATAATAATAATAATAATTAAATTAATAATAATAATAATAATAATAATATAATAATATAATAATAATAATAACATTAATAATTTTTAATTTAATTTATAATATGAAACGTAATAATACTAAAAGTTTGTAACTATAATAGTGATAACAAAATTTGTGATTTTGAGTTAGTGTGGAGCTAAGTGGTGAGGTCGGGTACTTTAGTATTTTAATATCAAGTGATTTTTTACATGTTTACGAAATATGGGAAATGTTGCTAATTCTTTAATGTTTTTTTGAAAGATCATTCCATTTTTTAATGTCATTATATGAAATTGCTCTCCGAGTTTGTTTAGTGTGTACTTTGTTTTACTTAATGTATATGAGCGTGAGCTGCACAAATTTGGTCTTCTTACATTTTAGTTATGCATTATTAAATTTGACAGGAATTTATTTGACATTCCGTTTATGATTTTGAAAATTTGTGTAGTCATTGTAAGAGTGAGCATACCTTGTTGTTTGAGTACGAATAATTGTTTTAAAAATGGGCTTGTATGTTCATAAATAATTGAGTGATCCAGATATTATACTAATTATTTTTTTATGTAGTTTATTAAGGGTTGTAGCAAATATTCACTTGCACATCCCCATACTGGTAAATTATATAGTAGGTGAGGATAAACAAGGCTGTAATATAGGTTGTTTAGTACATTTTCGGAATATCGTTTTTTATCTTTAGGAATGCATAATTAGCATATACAAGTTTGCTAATGAGACTATTTATGTGGTTTTTGAAGGAAAGTTTCTCATCGAGAATAACTCCTTATTGTTTTGCAGATGTAGTTCTATTTATGGTTGTATTTGTTGCCATTACATTTAGCTTGACAGAAGTTTTAACGTGTGTCATTATTAAGAATTGTTTTTTTTTGTAGGTTAAAGGAAAGCATGTTTTCCTCTACCTATGTTACAATATTTTCTAATACATTATTTAATTTTTTGTTTAGCGTATCTATATTACGGTCTGTTATTAGAATTGCGGCATCATCAGCGTATTGCGAATGTAAAGAATTACGACAGTTTTGGAAGTCATTAGTGCATATGTTAAAGAATAGTGGACCTAAAATAGGTTCACTATTTTCACTTAAAATCTTGAAGAAGACGGCTGATGCTCTTTCAGTTATATGAAAATTGGAGCGAGAGAAGCTGAGACATCTCCTAACTTCACGTATCGTGTTCTACCAGATAAATATGACTGGAACCA
>SEYY01006708.1:27500-35000 GCA_009176605.1 Armadillidium nasatum | reverse complement strand
CAGCCCTCTAACTATCGTCCTATTTCTTTAACCTCCGTTCTTTCTAAAGTTTTCGAATCTATCCTTAACAGGAAGATTTGGAAACATCTCAATTCTTCTAATCTTATCTCAGATCGCCAGTATGGCTTTCGAAAGAAACGCTCTACTGGTGATCTTCTTTCCCTTCTCTCTGACTCTTGGTCCTCCGCTCTTCGGCATTTCGGTGAATCTTTTGCTGTAGCGCTGGACATATCGAAAGCTTTCGATAGAGTCTGGCACAAAGCTTTGATTTCCAAACTTCCCTCTTTCGGAATCTATCCTTCTCTCTGTGACCTTCTCTCTGATTTCCTTTCCGGTCGTTCTATAGCAGCTGTTGTAGACGGCCACCGTTCATTCCTATAAATCTATTAATAGTGGTGTTCCTCAAGGATCTGTCCTATCCCCAACACTTTTTCTGTTTTTCATTAATGACCTTCTCTCTATTACTTCATCTCCTATCCACTCCTATGCTGATGACTCCACCCTTCATTATTCTTTTCATTTTGAAACACGCCCCTCCCAGCAACAGTTAATAGAGGCAAGGAGGGTGGCCTTGGAGCAACTAACCTCTGATCTATCTCTCATTTCCAAATTGGGGCAGAGAAAACATGGTCGTTTTCAATGCCTCAAAAACTCAATTCCTCCATCTCTCTACTCGACACAATCTTCCACACAACTACGATATCTTCTTCGAAAACACTCAACTCAAACCTTCATCTCTCCTTAATATTCTCGGTGTTTCTTTTTCTCGTGATCTTTCTTGGAAAGATCACATTACCTCTCTTTCTAAACAAGCTTCTAAGAGGTTGGGTGTTCTGAGGCGCCTTCAGTATTTCTTCACACCACCCCAGTTGCTTGCTCTGTATAGGGGTGTTGTTCGCCCCTGTATGGAGTATGCGTCACACATCTGGGGTGGTTCCACACACACAGCTCTCCTGGAAAAGGTGGAGTCTAGAGCTTTTCGCCTTATCAATTCTCCTGCTCTCACTAATTCTCTCCAATCTCTTTCTGCCCGTCGAAATGTTGCGTCACTCTCTCTCTACTATCGCTATTACAATGGACACTGCTCTTCTGAACTCTCTCGTCGCATACCTCCTCCATTAAGAAGGGCTCGTGCGACTCGTCTTTCTACACAGTCTCATCCTTTCTCTGTCCAACTCTCTGACCCCAGACTTAACCTCTATGCTCAATCTTACATTTACTCTACTGGTAAAGTCTGGAACACACTTCCTTCATCTATTTTCCCAACTACCTATGACTTAAGCACCTTTAAACGCCGTGTATCAGGTCATGTCGGCCTTTAATTTGACCATGTTTCCGACTTCCCTCCCAACTCTGGTGGAACAATGGTAGGCCTCTGGCCTTTGCCCACCAAAGGAGAAATAAAAAAAAAAAAAAAAAAATAAATATATATATATATATATATATATATATATATATATATATATATATATATATATATATATATATATATATATATATATATATATATATATATATATATATATATATATATATATATAAACTTGGGGATTCGGCCAGATGGCCGTGTCCAGTAATAAATAACATGCCTTACAAATTTTTACAATTTTTTTTAATTATGTAATTGAATAGTTATGGCGTAATTACAGAAATATAAGATGAGTTTCATTTGGTATGGAATTTCATTTTATTTGAAAGCTCAACCTGTGAATCTTTCATTTTGAGCAACATTCGGACCACTAACATTACTGTTAAACTTTCAGATTTTGAAAATTAATTTTCAATAAAAATTTCCCTTCCATTATTATGGGCGCTGTTTTATGTTTTGGACGTGACTCTTCAGCTGTAATCTGTAGCAGGCGTGATATGAAGTTCAACAATTATCATTATTTTCTCTCAGAACCGATTGACCATTTTCCTTCTAAAGTTATTTTTTAAATTTCTAAAAATGTTTCCTAATAAATCATTTTATCGTTCCTTTATGTATTGTAGTCTGTAAATAATTAATTGTTTTGCATCCGAGTAAGAGAGAAACTCCTCATTACCAGATGATAAAACTGATTTCGCTTCCTTTGGCCTGGAGTCTCACCTTTACGCCCGTTCTCTTTTGACTGGATTCAAGTTCATTATTTATCCCAAAACAACAAACAAACTTTAACTTGTATTTAAAAGTTATTGTTGAAAAAACAGATTAAATAACCACGACGTCATTGCACACACCTATTTCCGTACCACTCCTACGCTAGACAAGTCCGTAAGCTCCCTCTTCACCCTCACCCTCGATCTACAATTCTCACAAAAAGTCTTGAACCTCTTTAACTATCTTCCCCTGACACTCCTCTCCATTAGTATCTCAAACATCTTCCTCGTACATACTCTATCATTTGCCTTTTCCAAGTTCATAAACCATACATATCCCACTTAATTTTTTCACGCAATTTCTCCCCAATCATTCGCAGTGTGAACACCTGATCCACACATCCCCTACGCTCTCTAAGACCACTTTGTTACTCGCCCACCCTCTCTCTTCAGTTCTTTCATTCTTGTCACTAATACTCTCTCATAAATTTTCCATACCACACTCAACAGAATTATCTCCCTTTAATTTTTACACTTGGCATTATCTCCCTTTTCTTTGTATATAGGCACAATTCAAGCATCCTGCCACTCCTGAGGCACTCTTCCTTCTCCAAAGCACATTAAACAATTTAATAACCAATCAACCATCTCTCCAGCTCCACCCCTCATCCCCCATCCCCTCGTATACACCGCCTGTGCCTACCGATTTTCCCTTTTTTGCCTTTCCTACCACTACTTTCACTTCCTCCTTACTAATATTGTTATCCTCTTCCCCAGTCACTATTACCCCATTATTCTCCACCTATTCCCCCCCTCTCTAATCACTCAACTCGTTCAACAATCCACTAAAGCACCCTAATCTCTCTCCTACTTCCTCCTCACCTTGTTTTAACTTACCATCTTCCCCCTTTACTTAATCCCCGTTCTTCTTCCTCTCTCCTCATCCTATTTATCTTTTTCCAAAACATTTAATTTCACTCATTAAAATTTTCTGCTAGCTTTCTACTCCACTCCTTTACCACTCTCCTTTTCGGCGTAACTTCCCTCTTCACCTCCCTTTACCTCTTCCTATATTCCTCCCAATCCATACCCTCCTTCGTACCCAAATACCCGTTAAAGGTATCCTTCTTTCTTTTCACCATATTCCCCAACTTTTCACTCATCCACTCACTCCCTCTCCGTCTACCATTCCCTATTTTCTTCACCCCACACACCCTTTTCGCAACCTCCACTAGAGTTTTCTTCAATTTACAACATTTCTCTTCCAACCCATCCTCTTCGCTCTCCATTATCTCCCCCCGCTTATACCTAATCCTCTCTTCTTCTCTTTTTCCAGCTTTTCCACCCGCACCACCTACACCCCCTTCTCACTCTCACTCGACTCACTCAGCCCCCTTTAACTTTGACAGTCGCTAATACCAAGTAATGATCTGAGATACCTATCGCATCTTCCCTTAATACATTAACATATAGGAACCTACTCCTTTCTTCCCATCTCGCTCACACATAATCCAAAAATCCCCTTTCCTCATTCAACTCACTCACCATTGTATACTCATTGTATACTTATGAATAAATTTTTCCTTAAAGCATATCTATATTTCCAATCATCAGACATCTTGTTGCATACATTTCAGTTAATTCGGTCCCATTTTCATTTATACTTCTACCCCAAATGGTCCTACTCTCCTTTTCACATTTTATTTTCCACCCTCTCATTCATGTCACCCAACAGACATACATGATTCCTATTATCAAAACTTCCCACACACCTACTCTCCCAAAATGCCTCTCTTCCCCTTCCATTTTCTCCGCCACATAAAAATACCCAATATTCCTTCCTTAACCTTAATCTTTCCCAGATTATTATTGACCCCATACTTCTCTCCCTTTCTCACATTTTCACCACTTATCTCTTATAATAATTGCCGCTCACTCCCTTGCTCTAACCCCCTCATTTACTCCGGCGTAAATCCCTTCTTGCCAAAGCAAAATTTCCCCTCGCCTTCAGTTTCGTTTGTTAATACCAGAACATCCATCCCCCTTTCCTTCATCACCATTTCCACTTCCTCTCTCTTCTCTTCTTTATTCAGTCCATTAACATTCAGCTTTCCCACCTTTAACACCTTATAAACCCCCTCCCCTCCTTCCAGCCATCACTTTCGATTTCTCCCACTCACTGACTCTCACAAACTATGGTGCCTTATGGTAGGACCCACTGTCAAAGGATACCACCAGTTCCTCGAGGCGCTTACCCATATTCTAAAACAAGTTAAATCCTAATTAAAACCTTAAAACCTACTTCCCTAATCTAATAAGAAATTTCTTTTATTATCAAACTTACCATTAAAACCTACCTGCTAACTTAAAATCTTAAAAATTCTACTCTCCCAATGTACTAGGAATTTTCCTTAACTACCTAATTTACTGTAAAACCTAACAACTACATTTATATACTATTATTTTAAAAACCCAACTTAGTAATAAAAACAAAAACATTAAAAGTATATACTTATCTGATCACCAAAAGTTTCTTTAATTTAAAATATAAACACAGAAAAAAACACTTTAATATCACTAATTAACTCTAATTATTAATTGAAGCACAATTTTAAAACGCAACACACAGAGAGCCTCCTTTCTCGAAAGACTGCTGTGTATATATATATATATATATATATATATATATATATATATATATATATATATATATATATATATATATATATATATATATATATATATATATATATATATATATATATATATATATATATATATATATATATATTAGTGAGGACATCCGCATTCGTATCCGCGGAGCATCCTCATCAAAATTAACTTCCGCATCCGCACTTTTAAAAATTCAACATCCGCATCCTCACTTTCGAAAATTCAACATCCGCATCCGTACTTGGCAAAAATTCAACATCCACATCGGCAAATGAGAAAATATGACATACGATCCATCAGTAATTTATTATATATATATATATATATATATATATATATATATATATATATATATATATATATATATATATATATATATATATATATATATATATATATATATATATATATATATTAGGGATGGAGTGAAGTATCGGTATCGGTATGGTATCGGCAAGTATCGGCATATTTCCGATACCGGTATCGGTATCGGTATCGGCAAATTTTTTGGATAAGAGTAAAGTAATCGGTATCGGTAATATCGGTATCGGTATTGGTATTATCGGTAATTTTTAGGTATCGGTATCGGTAAAATTTTGGTATCGCTCCATCCCTAATATATATATATATATATATATATATATATATATATATATATATATATATATATATATATATATATATATATATATATATATATATATATATATATATATATATATATATATATATATATATATATATATATTCTAAAGACGTCTTTTCTGCTCCTTCAAAGCTTAACAATAGGAAAGCGTACGGTCCTGATGGTATCCTTCCTGTGGTTCTCAAAACTTATGCTTTAGAGCTTGCATCCTTCCTTGGTAAACTGTTTTGTTTATGTTTTTCTACTTCAACCTTCCCTTCTTACTGGAAACGCGCGCTCATTCAGTCTGTGCCGAAAAAGGGGGACCCCCTCTCAACCCTCTAACTACCGTCTCATTTCTTTAGCCTCCGATCTTTCTAAAGATTTCGAATCTATCCTTAACAGGAAGATTTGGAAACATCTCAATAATCCTAATCTTACTTCTGATCGCCAGTATGGCTTTTGTATCAAACGCTCTACTGGTGATCTTCTTTCCTTTCTTTCTGACTCTTGTTCCTTCGCTCTTCGTCATTTTGGTGAATCTATTGCTGTCGCGCTTTACATATCGAAAGTTTTAGATAGAGTCTGTCTCAAAGCTTTGATTTCCAAACTTTCCTATCCCCAACACTTTTTCTGCTTTTCATTAATAACCTTCTCTTTCTTAATTCATTTCCTATCCACTAAAATGCCGATGACTCCACCTTTTATTACTCTTTTTAATTTGAAAGGCAACTCTCCCAACAGCAGTTAATAGGGGCAAGGGAGGTAGCCTTGGGGCAACTGATCACTGATCTATCTCGCATTTCAAATTGAGGCATAGAAAATATTTTTTGTTTTCAATGCCGAAAAAATTAATTCCTCCATCTCTCTGCTTGACACAATCTTCCACATAACTATATCTTCTTCAGAAACACACAACTCAAATCTTCATATGTCCTTAATATATATTCTTGGTGTTTCTTTTTCTGTGATCTTTCTTGGAAAGAGTACATTACTTCTCTTCCTAAACAAGCTTCTAAGAGGTTGGGTGTTTTGAGGTGCCTTTAGAATTTCTTTACACCACTCCAGTTGCTTGCTCTTTACATGAGTGTTATTCGCCCATGTATGGGAAACACATCACACATCTGTGGTGGTTCCACACATAGAGCTCTTCTGGAAAAGGTGGATTCTAGGGCTTTTCATCTTATAAAAGCTGAAGGCGGAAATACGGTATGAAACGTTCACATTGTATTAAATGAATATGTGGAAACGCTTGGTATTAACCTTTCTAATTAGAATAAGGTTCTCAAGGAAAGAAGTTAACTCATCTTTAAACACACATCTACACACACACTTACATATATATATATATATATATATATATATATATATATATATATATATATATATATATATATATATATATATATATATATATATATATATATATATATATATATATATATATGCGAATTGCACATCAAAAGTGAGGGGGATGAGGGAACTATCGGACTGGTTTAGCATAGGAGTGGGATTGAGACAGGGGTGTGTAATGTCGCCATGTTATTTAATCCTATTAATGGATAATGTAGTTAGAGAAATGGAGAGAGAAGGAAAGGGTATTAGGTTGGGAAATATGGAGGGTGAATGGAATGTGAATGTTACTTTTTTGCAGATGAAGCGGTGTTGGTGGCAGAATCTGGAGAAAAGTTGAGAATTCTTGTGGGAGAGTTTGAGGGGAAATGTGCAAACATAAGATTGAAAGTCACACCAGCGAAGAGTAAAGTTATGAGGATTGTAGGTGGGGATGAGGAGATGTGGAGGGAGGAATTGGGGTGTAAAAGTGGGGGGAAGGAAACTTGAGGAGGTAGATTAATTCAAATATCCAGGAATGTTGGTGGAAGGTAAGGGTGGGACGGAAAAAAGAAATAAAGAATTGAGTGGTAGAGGGAATGAAAGTGTTGGGAGGCCTAAGAGAAGTATGGAAGAAAGGAAAAATTTCGAAAGAAATAAAGATAAAAATGTTTGAATGCATGTGTTTACGTTTTGTATTGTATGGGTGTGAAACATGGATGATAAGTGTTTGGGCGAGGAAAAGTTTGAATGTCTTGAGATGAAAGGTTTGAGAGCGATATGTAAATTGA
>SEYY01006708.1:0-25000 GCA_009176605.1 Armadillidium nasatum | reverse complement strand
TATATATATATATATATATATATATACTAGAACTCCACTACTCACGGGCAGAGCCCTTTTCAAGGAGGATGCACATGCATAGGGAGAAAACTCGTTTAAACACACACACCTAACGCACAACCCTCAGGTGGGCGCAGATGGAAACCTTGAAGAGTGGAAGATTAAATACAGGAGGAACAATTGATGATGGTAGAGAGTTTCACAGAATAGAGGTGGCTGGAAAGGAGGAGGCACCACAAAGGGCTAAACTGGGGTTTCCTACGTCCAAACAAAATTGGTGCGAAAGCAGTGCACTCCTTGTGCAACGAGGATGACGCATCGGTGGAGGAATGCGAGCGGCCAATTCCCCCGAGCATCTACCATTGTAGTACCTAAAGAAAAGAGATAGCGCGCCAACGTCACGTCGCAGAGATAGAGGGTCAAGAGAGTTTGAAAGTAGGGGACAGTTTATTAATCTTTTAGCATTTGACTTAACTCTATCCAGAAGAGAGGAGGAGCCGAAGCCCCGCCCCAAATGTGAGAACAGTACTCCATACAAGGTCGAATAAGACCCTTATATATTTGGAGTAACTGCTCAGAAAAAAAAATTCTCTCAATCTGAACAGAACTCCCAGCTTCTTAGAGGCCGCTTTAGTAAACATTGTGATATGTGGTTTCCAAGACAGTTGTTTATGTTTAGACCATGAATGTTAATGTTATTTACAGGTGAGGCGGGAGAGCCATCGAAGAGGATAGGAAAGTTTGGAGGTTTTTTTTAGAGAGGGAGAATTTTTAAAGAGTTGAATTTCACAAGGTTGCTACAAGAATAGGATCGGAAAGTTAAAGACGAGAAGCAATTCTAGAAGCAAAAGAGGGAGCAGATTTGAAATGAGTAGAAGAATGTAGAGTTGAGTCATCAGCATAAGAGTGAACAGAGTTAGAAGTGGAGTTGAGAAGATCGTTAATGAAAAGTAAGAATAGAGTTGGAGATAAAACGGAACCCTGAGGAACACCACAGTTGACAGAAAAAGAGGAAGAAGTTGCTTCATCTACAAGTGCCGAAATGGAATGAACTGAAAGAAAACTATAGAGAAGAGTAAGCAAAGGGAAGGAGAGAGCTTGGAGAGCAGTGACGCATGCCATACCCGGTCAAAAGCCTTGGATATATCAAGCCCCACCACACAAGACTCCCAGAAGTCCCTAAGGGCAGAAGACCATAGATCAGTAAGATAGGAAAGTATGTCACCAGTTGACCCCGAGCGTCGAAAGCCACACTGATACTGGTGATCAGAGAGAAGAGAATGAGACTCCATATGATCCAGAAAATGAGAGTTGAGGAGAGTTTCAAAAATTTTAGATAGAACACAAGTGAGAGCTATAGGTCGATAGTTATAAGGGTCAGAGCGGCTACCTTTCTTTGGGATCGGCTGAACAAATACACGCTTCCAGCATTGAGGAAAAGTATTACTATTAAGGCATAGAGAGTAGAGCTGAACGAGGACAGGTGCTAACTCGGAAGCACACTCCCTTAGGACACGAGGGGGAATGCTATCTGGGCCACTAGCCTTCCTGACGTTCATAGATTTCAGGATCCCATGCACCCTGTCATGTGTAATTACAGATAGAGGCTTGGGACTCCTGAGAGGAGAAGGAGTAGGAGGAGGGATGCCAGAATCGAGCAGGGTGGAATTAGATGAAAAAAGGAGGCCGAAGAGATTAGCCTTTTCAGATGGAGTATTAGCTACAGAACCATCAGAGCGAATAAGATGAGGAAAGGCAGATTTACAGAAGTTATTAGAGATATTTTTGACAAGAGGCCAGAAATTTTTATCAGTAGGAGAGCCATGGAGGTCAGCGCACTTCCTTTTTATGAAAGTACGCTTAGTCCGTCGAAGAACATCCCTGCAACGATTCCGAGCTGAATGAAAATTAGCAAGAGTGATAGGAGAAGAGAGTTTTTCCATTCACGATAAGCATTGCCTCGCTCCCGAAGGACAAGAGAACAGTTGCCATCGAACCATGGATTTTGAGGAGAAAAAGATTTAGTTGAAAATGGAATGAATCTGCCCATAACGTCAAGGATTACGGCCCCTACCTTTTCAGCAGAGACAGAAGCGTCCCCCGAGACAAAGCAAGATTCACTCCAATGATAGTTAGCAAAGAAGCGGAGCATTGCTCCCCAATTAGCCTGATATATATATATATATATATATATATATATATATATATATATATATATATATATATATATATATATATATATATATATATATATATATATATATATATATATATATATATATATATATATATATATATATATATATATATATATTCTTTTATTATTTATTTTATTCATTTTGGAGGTGTCAATCGGGTAAAGAAAAGTTCTTTCTTTGCTTCACTTCCTCCAGATATCCATATACTTCCGTCCCAACTAAACATTTCAGCTCCAACATTCTAATGGTCAACAGACTCGAGACGAACCTATTACTCATAAGCCTTTCTTTTGCCTCTTCTTCTGACATATAAATGACCATTTTGACGACGATGAAATTCTGTAGTGTGTGTGTGTGTGTATATATATATATATATATATATATATATATATATATATATATATATATATATATATATATATATATATATATATATATATATATATATATATATATATATATATATATATATATATATATATATATATATATATATATATATATATATATATATATTTAAGAACTAAATAAACGCCTACGTTTTTCTCTCTATAAAATGGTTATTTTATAGCTTATAGATAATTGCCTATTCTATTATATAAAATATATGTAATTATTCAGGTACAATTGATTATTTTCTTCTATGATATAGAGTTTTCCGAAAGACCAACGCCTTTACTGCGGGCCATATATATATATATATATATATATATATATATATATATATATATATATATATATATATATATATATATATATATATATATATATATATATATATATATATATATATATATATATATATATATATATATATATATATATATATATATTACCTGTCTCTATTCTTTTCATTTTCCAATTAAGTTATGCTTTCAAAGTTTCAAAGTTCATGACGAGTCACTTATAACATTTGCAAGTCTGTCTGCAGACACACGCGACATTGGTTTGCTATCACTGGCTACCGTCTCTATGAAATTATCCCTCATCTGGTTGGCGTCTCTTCTGGAAAATATAATGTTTAGACAATAAATGCAGTTGAGCCAAACCCTATTTGGGTCCTTTAATAAATATAAACTTGCAACCTCATATTGTTCACTCTACACGGTAGTAAAAGATAACTTATCAATTGTGGCTGTATAAGTACACAATATCAGTGCCCCGATTCTGTGAAGTTGTGAAAATATAAAGATGAGGAATTGTGCGGTGCACATTGCAAAAGAGTTGGTGGGATGCGGTCCCAAAAATTGACGGAAGGTGCGGAGCGGAAATTTACTCTTAAATTTCAAATTTTAAAAAATTTTTTGCTGGCTACTTTTAACAAGTTTTATGACTATTTAATATTTGCATAAAATCTACAATGTAGCGGTCTTAAAACTGAACTTTACAAGGGGATAGGATCATGCAGTCTGTTTTCGACAACTTATTACATTTTCACTTGTCTGAAATATGTAATTTTTTAAAATAAAATGTCTGAAGATCAGCCTATGAAATATGTAATTTTTAAAAATAATTTTACGGTAAAAAATTTAAATTTGTAATAATTAATGCCAAACTTTATTAATTAACTATTAATTAGTTAATTAATGACTAAACTATAAGAATATCAACTGTGACAGAATTTTTCGGATTCCTCATCTATCTATCTATATATATGTCTATCTATCTGTCTATCTATCTTTGTCTTTCTTTATCTTTATATATGTCTAAATTACGAAGTTACAGAAGCTCTTTAGAAACATTTAGCCGCAGCTTAAGGCCGTCCAATTTTGGGTTGCATAAATTCCCCTTCGGCCCTTACAGTCAGCATGAAAATAAGCAGCTATGATTATAAAGGAACGTTCTTGTAAAAGTAATCAAGGCTTTGCAGATACTTTTTCAATTCATCATAACTGATTTAATTCGCATGCTCGAACTAAATTACATGCAACGCATTTGCACACACACACACACACACACACACACACACACACACACACACACACACACACATACACACACAAATACTCGTACTCACAACCCCCCCCCACACACACACACACACACACACATATATATATATATATATATATATATATATATATATATATATATATATATATATATATATATATATATATATATATATATATATATATATATATATATAATTTTTTTATACTCTACACAATATCCCGCATGATGCAGGGTGGTGTCGGCTGCAGAAACTATTCATATTCCTGCAACTGATATATATATATATATATATATATATATATATATATATATATATATATATATATATATATATATATATATATATATATATATATATATATATATATATATATATATATATATATTGATGGAGTTAAATATCGGTATCGGTATCGAGCTTTCAGATATCGGTATCGGCTAAATATGACCGATATCGATTCCGATACCAGATTTTTTTTAAGTAACTCAATCTCTTTGGCTTACATTTTTTTGAATGTTCAATTTCTCTGACTATAAAGTTTCGAATACCATGAAACATTGTTTTTCTTGATTTTCCAATTTTCCATTTTTATTAATTACTAATTAACCGTTAATTACATTATTGGCTTATATTCTATATCTCTGTAACTACAGATCCGACTTTGGTCAAATTAGGACAGTTAACTCTTTGTATAGCATAGATCAACTTGTTATTCTTAATTATTCATTTATTTAATTACTTAATTAATTAATTAATTAAATTATGTAATTTTTGATTAATATTACCTAATATTTTGAAACGTCGTTTCCAGATAATTTTGTTTCTAGAACATTGATATGTTGTTTTCCACTAAAAGTTTATTTTTTCAAATGCAGAAAACTGCAGTTCAATTTATTTTTACGCCATTTACTTCATACCATTTGGTTTGTATTCTTAAATAGTTTATTTTTATTTTAATCCTTAATTTAATCCATAAGTAACATATTAAGATAGTAACCAAGGTACATGATATATATATATATATATATATATATATATATATATATATATATATATATATATATATATATATATATATATATATATATATATATATATATATATATATATATATATATAGGGGATAACCTGGGCATAACCCGGGGAGTGATAGGATGGGCTATACCATTTCTTTTCACTCATTACCCTTTGGTTCGCTCCATTTCGCGTTTCACATTCTCAGAGGGGTGTCTAGTGTACCCTCGGCTGATACTGGAGTGTCTATGCTCCCACTACCTCTTCACTCCATTTCTTCACATGTTCCGTAAAATTTACAAGCGCTTATTCTTACATCCCTTTATATATAAAATAAGGGTGAAACTCAAAGCAGCCTCGGAGATGCTTCGACGGTCTGCATCCAAAGAATGCTCCTCATCCACTCCTCACCCCACGTTCTGCTTGTCCAGGTCACGGTATTCTTTTTTCATCAATTTTTGTAACATTCGCCGTCTTTTTTATCTAATTTCCCCTTTGTCGAACACTATCTTTCTTCTTCTAAACCTCATTCATCTCTTGTTCTTAACAGAAACTCTGATGCTTGAGTGTGCTGAGAGTAAACCTTATTCTGTTACCCCCTACTGTCTCTGTCCTCAATTTTCAGCCAAAAGTGGATCCTACGTATATGTTCACAAACAATGTTGTTTGCTCTCGTGTTTCTAATATGAAGTCTATTGAATTCTCTACTTTATGGCTTAAGCTCTCTGCAATTCTACTACTAAATATATTTGTTCTGTTTATTTATCTCCTAATCCTACTAACTATAAAAAATTCTTAGAATATTTAAACTCTAAAATAGAGCACATTCTTTCTTCTTCTCCTTTCTCCGAAATCATAATTTTAGGTGATTTCAATGTTCACCACCGCCAATGGCTTTCATTTAGTTCTCATGATCCAGCTGGTGAACTCACCTTCCAATTTTCTATCCAAAATAACCTTGAGCAGTTGGTGCAATTTAGTAATGCAGCAAATTTAGGAGCCAAAATTCTTTTGGAGACTAGGGTTAATCGTTTATATAAATATATAATATTTATATAAGCGGAGATGTCACACCGAGAATAAGCTTTAAGAAAAATTGTTATTTTCTTACAGCTTTAAACGAATAAATTAAACCCTTTTACAGCCTCCTAGAATAAATAGCTTAATAGTTAAGAAATGGAGCTTTCTTTAATTTGACTAATATGTAAATATTAACGCGAAAGGCTCCGAATGCACCTTGTATCACTTCAAGAATACTCTCGGCTTCAAACTAATTACCTTCCTTTTATTTTGACTAGAATAATCGATGCAGCAAGCAATTAGCCAATTTCCAAGAATATTCTATCAATTTAATAAATGCAAATTTGAACTCTTTGATAAACACTCAAAATTCGAATGGTTTGAATACAAAGTTGATAGAATTTTAAAATGGCAACCTCATACTGAAACCACCAGTCTCCAATAATATTAGACTTTTTTTTTAACTATATTAATTTTTAACCTGGCAACTACCAAATACAATTTAACAATCGGTGCATGTCGGCGTTTAACGATTAAGTTCTGGTATTTTTTTTTTTTTTTTTTTTTTTTATGTCCTCCGGTGGGCAAAGGCCCAAGGCCTACCAATATCCACCGGAGTTGGGAAGCAATCAGATTCGGGGTCGCTAATGGCCGACGTGACCCGATACACGGCGTTTAAAAGTGTGCAAGTCAAAGAAAGTTGGGAAAACAGATAATTAATAGGTCTCTGCTCTTTACTACCAAAGGAGGCCTATATATATATATATATATATATATATATATATATATATATATATATATATATATATATATATATATATATATATATATATATATATATATATATATATATATATATATATATATATATATATAGACAAGATAGAGAGAAGTTAATAGAGTTGATAAGAAGTTTTGCTGAAAAGCTAAAAGAGGCGGGATTGAGCGTGAATATGGAAAAGACAGAACTGTTAATAGTTAGAAGGGAGGAGGTGGGAGAGGAGCTTGTGTTGAAGGTGCATGGCAAGAAGGTGAGGGTGGTGGAGAGATGTTAGTATTTGGGGAGGGGAAAGTATTCACAAGGGAATGAGGTAATATGCTGGAAATCACCAACGGAATGGAGAAATACGGAAGAGTGGTGAGAGCGCTGTACCCAATCTTAGTCGGCAAAAAATGGTTACTACGTTACTAACAGAACTAACTTTTTGAGTAACGGAGCAACGACTCGTCAATTTTTCTTCCATGTAGCATACCGAGTAACTTCCGTTATTTTTCCTGTCACTTTTTAGTCCGTTACATTATGTTCGACTTTCTCTGACAGCCAATTGAGCACCCCGGTCAAGCTATATATATATATATATATATATATATATATATATATATATATATATATATATATATATATATATATATATATATATATATATATATATATATATATATATATATATATATATATATATATATATATATCTTATGAAATGTAACTTTTAAAGCCAATAATATGATCTTACATACTTGCTTTAGGTATTTTTTAAGCAATGTTTCTGTTTATGTTTATCCTAATTAAAGAGTTTATTTTGTTTAAACTAAAAGGTAAGGAACAGCATGCAGAAGACATTGAAAATGTAACCTCAAAATGGAATGCCAAAAACGAGTATGCAAACAAATATATACGTCTTTATAATTTATGTATAATTATTAATTTTTTATGTAATAATTATTAAAAATTTATTAGTAAAAATTTTTGTTAATAATAGTGATAATGTTGAAAATTTAAAATACACAAATACAAGCAGATGATGATTTAAATTTCACTAAGCTTATCCTTTAAATCAGGTTTTGTTTTGAGGGTTAATTTTTTAAGAATAAGATTTTAAATCTCGTATTACTCTCCAACTTCAGAATTCGTTCAACTGAAAAGTTTTCGGTATGATTTTGAAGAGGATCTTTTCATATTGAAGGTTACATCTCTACTTATCAATTTTTTTTTTTTTTTTTTTTTTTTTAACACATCACCACCACTCACGGGGAAAGCCCTATTCAAGGAGGGGGTGTTAAAAAAATAAATTTTAATAGTTAGAATAGTTAATTTTATAAATTCAAAATAGCAAAGCATGTTACTAGAATCTATTCACCTATTACATAGAAGGGCTGAAGGCTAGGCTAATTTAAAGAAGGCAAATAATTTGAAATTTGAATAAAATACAATAAAGTATATCCTAAACTTACATTATTCTCTCCTACTGATCAAAAATAACATGAAAAAAATGATTAATTAGGAATTTCGAAACAGTGGAAGTGTAGAACAGAACCATCAAACATAACAACTATAGAAACAGATTTTTCGTTCTAACAGAGCTATCACCGAAACATTTCCCGTCCACTGTGCCGGATCTTGAAGATGAAAAGAGGGTTGTCAATTCCACGCTTGTGCTGGTGCTTGGCAATTATGCTACCTTGACAATAAAATCGGAATGTTCAGTGCTTGTTGCTCTTATCATTGAAGTTTTATGAATATTCTGTGAAATATTTTAGCCAAATTACAAAATTTCGAGATTTTTCGGGATCCCGATCTTTCGTGATTAAAATTTTCACATCGGGATCGGGATATTGAATCCTGTACGATCACTGATATATATATAGAATATATATATATATATATATATATATATATATATATATATATATATATATATATATATATATATATATATATATATATATATATATATATATATATATATATATATAATATGCAGTTATTCTTTTTTATAATTTGATGTAAGTTACAAAATCAATGTATAATTATTATGATAAATTGATAACTATAATGTAGTAGAATTGAAATGCATTTGAAGGTCTAACCAGAATAGCTTGTAATTTTCTACTCATTAGCTTGTGAGTTTTGACTTTGTGTTTTACACAGAAGAGCTTCTTATCTGAATGTCCAAAGGCTCTTCATATTCTAAATAAATTTTGTAAGAATTTTTAACATTTTCGATCAAATTTTCTAATTGATTATATATATATATATATATATATATATATATATATATATATATATATATATATATATATATATATATATATATATATATATATATATATATATATATATATATATATATATATATATATATCCCCTCTAGTGGAAAAAGGCAGGAGGCCTATCAAATTCCACCAGAATTGGGAGAATATCAAAATTGGAGTCCAATTAAAGGCCGACAAGTCCTGATACACGGCGTGTGCAAGTCAAAGGAAGTTGGGAAAACAGATAAAGAGAGTGCATTCCATACTTTATCATTACCGTACATGAAAGTTTGATCATATCGGCTAAGTTGGAGAAAGAAAGGATGAAACTGTAGAAAGGTGTGCCGCACGAGCCCTTCTCAATGGAGGAGGTATGCGACTTGAAAGTTCTGTTATGGTAATTGCGATACTATAAAGTGAGTGACACAACAATTCCACTGGTAGAAAGAGACTTCAAACAGTTAGAGTGAAAGAGTTGATAAGACGAAATGCCCTGGACTCCACCTTTTCAAGGAGAGCTGTATGAGTGAAACCACCCAGATGTGTGAGGCATACTCCATACAGGGGCGAACAACATCCCTGTGAAGAGCAAGCAACTTGGGTGGCGCGAAAAAATTCTGAAAGCGACTTAGAACACCCAACCTCTTAGAATCTTGTTTAGAAAGAGAAGTAACTTGATCTTTCCAAGAAAGATCACGAGAAAAGGAGAGAGAATATTAAGGAGAGATGAAAGTTTGAGTTGTGTGTTTTCGAAGAAGATATCATTAGAGTAGAAGTAGTAGAGAGATGGAGGAATCAAATTTTAGAGGCATTGAAAACGACCATATTTTCTCTTTTCCAGTTTGAAATAGGAGAAAGATTCGAGGTCAGTTGCTCCAAGCCCAGCTTCCTTGCTTTAGTCAACTGCTGTTGGGAGGGAGTGTCTTTCAAATTGAAAGGAATAATGAAGAGTGGAATCATCGGCATAGGAGTGGATAGGTGATAAAGTAATAGAGAGAATGTCATTAATGACAAACAAAAAGAGTTGGAATTGGACAGATCCCTGAGGGACACCACTATTAATAGATTTAAAGGAAGAACGGTGGCCGTCTATAGCAGTTACTCTTGAACAACCGGAAAGGAAATCAGAGAGGAGGATAGATTCAAAAGAGGAAACTTTCGAATTCAAAGCTTTGTGCCAGAATCTATCGAATGCTTTCTATATGTCTAGTGCAGCAGCGAAAGATTCACCGAAATGCTGAAGAGTAGAGGACCAAGAGTCAGAAATAGGGAAAAGAAGATCATTGTAGAGCGTGCTTTGCGAAAATCATATTGGCGGTTAGAGATAAGATTAGAAGAATTTTTCCAACTCTTCCTGTTAAAGATAGATTCGAAAACTTTAGAAAGAACGGAGGTTAAAGAAATATGACGATAGTTAGAGGGACGTTTCCATCATGAAGGAAAGATCGAAGTAGAAAGACAGAGACGAAATAGTTTACCAAGGCATGGGGGCGAGCTCGGAAACACAAGTTTTAAGAACCACAGAAAGGGATACCATCGGAACCGTGCGTCTTTTTAGTGTCAAGCTCAGAAAGAGCAGAAATTACATTTTTATGGGAAATTATAATATTAAGTAAAAATAAGTTGAAGGGAGTTGAAGAGGAGTTATTGATCCGGAATCGTCTGAGGTGGAATTAGAGGCAAAAGTTAGAGAGAAAAGTTCAGTTTTACTAGAAGGCAAAACGGCAGTTGTACCGTCAGAAGATACTAAAGAAAAAGGAAAAATATATATATATATATAATATATATATATATATATATATATATATATATATATATATATATATATATATATATATATATATATATATATATATATATATTATATATATATATATATATATATATATATATATATATATATATATATATATATATATATATATATATATATATATATATATATATATATATAGTATGGCACGGCGGTACGAATTACAATTTACATTGTTCCCTTAAATCCCATATAACCTAGGACAATTAAATGAATATATGGTGATGAAGTAAAATAGAATACGAAATGGAGAAAATTGTTGACATTAATTATTTGCACTGCAAGATTTCTGACTTTGTCTTCACTAGATAATCAAACGATCGTGGAAGTATGTCCCAATTGGCAAATAGGGTGTTAGGATCTTAAATATTCCGCTGCTCCGGAGTGCAGTGGAGTATTTAAGATATATTTGCGTATATTATTTTGCAAACTACAACGCTATCACAACTAAAATCGTTTACCCCCCCCCCAAAAAAAAAAAAAAAAATAAATAATATATATAAAAATAATAAAAATGTCGCAGAGAGCTTACCCTCGGAGAACCAGTAATAATCCATGTTTCACCGCTCCCTTCATCATCATTTGGGAATTGGCTATCTCTTGTAATTTGGCTGCTGCCGCCAAGATCCTTCTGGCTTATCCTGGTACTCGGTCTTCTTTCTTCATGAATATCTGTAACATTCGTGGAATTTCTTTTGATTAACACTTTGTTGAGCACCATTTCTTCTTTTTTCTAAACCTCAACTTGTTCTTAACCGATACTCTATTCTTTACTCTATTATTTACTGACACTATGCTCAATTTTCAACTAAAGGCGGATGTTGCGCACTTTTACGTAACGATCTGTTCTCGTGTTTTTAATTTTCTATTTTATGACTTAGGCTCTCTTGCCTTTATTCAACTTAATTCATCTGTTCTGCCCGTCTATTATCTAATTCTACTGACTATCCAAAACTCTTCGACTTTCTGAATTCCAAAATAGAGCAAACTCTCTCTTGTTCTCTTTTCAATATTCACCATCGCCAATGGATTCCTTCTAGTTTTCATGAAACTGCTGCTGAACTCTCCTCTCTCTTTTCTACTCAGAACAACATTGAGCAGTTGGTGTTACTCCTTACCTTAATCCCTGACAGTCTTGGTGATGAACTCTACATATTTTAACTTATTTTTCATCTAGGTTCATCCAATCACTTTATCTCTGTATCCTGTTCTGCCTCTTGAAATTCTTTCCACAGGAAAGGCTCCACATCCTTCGGCGAGAAGACGTTTTTGACACATCGATGCTGCTAACTGGTCTGATGGCATTCGTACTTCTGTTTTAATATAGAAGGAGGGAGTCACTCGGAGTGTTTCATACCGCAAAACCGAGTTAATTCTTGAATGGAGGCATGCATTCTATTTTTTCCTTCTGCTAGAATTAATAGACCTTGGTTTAACTTTGCTTATTCTCCTTCTTTTCGCTGCAGGGGTGCTGCGGTGCTGCCATCAGAAATTACCGTAGTCTCCAAATTCCTGACACTGTAGCTTCTTACATTTTATCCCGCAAAATTTATTCTTCGAGACAATGAACTCTTTTCTACTTTTCTGTCATTTTGCAAAAAAAAAAAAAAAAAAAAATTTCAACTATGCTTCTTCCTCTTCCCCTCCTCTTGTATTTTCTAATGAGAATACTGCTGTCTTGCTTTCAGCTAAAACTAAACTCCTTGCTCAAGGTTTTGCTTCCAATTCCACTGTTTCCACTCTAGATGATTCTAGAGATATTCTTCTTACTTTACCTCCCTCCAATTCATTTAAGCCTAAAATAATCACTTCTAAATTGTTATTTCTGCTCACTATGTGAACTAAAAACTCAGGTTGCCTACGGTCCATACATTATCCCTCCTGTGTTTCTCAAAACCTTTGCTGTCTTGGAAAACTGTTTCGACTCTGCCTACCAACTTTAACCTTTCATTCCTGATATAAGAGTGCATTCGTTCAGCCTGCACCGAAGAAGTGAGACCCCTCTTATCTCTCCAACTAGTTTTATCTCTCTAACCGTTTCTTCCCAAAATTTTCGAATTTATGCTTATTAGGAAGATTTAAAAACGTATTAAATCTTTTAACCATATCTGAGATCTCCAGTCTAGTTTACGTAAGGAATGCAACACTGGTGATCTTTTCTTTATATCCTACTTTTAGTTCGCTGCTCTTCGGCATTTCAGGCAATCTTTTGATGTGGAGCAAGATATATTGAAAGCCTTTGTAATAGTCTGTCACATTGTTTTGATTTCAATATTCGTTTAGACCGATAACTCCACCCATTATTACTTTTTCCATTTTGAAGGACTACCCACTCAACAGTAAAATATTGATGAAACGAAGATTGCCTTTGGAGCAACTGATCTTTGATCTTTATTTGGATCTCTATATGGGGCAAAGAAAACGTGGTTGCTTTCAGTTTTTCAAAATAACTTTGACCATCTTCGAAAACACCCAAATAAAAGTTAATTTTCTTCTTAATATTCATAGTTTCTTTTTCTCTCGATTTTTCTTTGAAAGATCATTGTCTTTTTTCTAAACAATCCATTAAGAGGTTGGATGTACTGAGGAGCCTTCAAAACTTCTTTTCACCATCCCAGTTGTTTCTCTGTATAGATGCATTGTTCGGTCTTGTATGGCGTTTGCATCACATATGAGTTGGTTTCACACATATGATCTTCTTGATAAGGTTAAATCAAGGGGTTTTCGACTTGATAACTCTACTACTATCACCAACTCTTTCAATCCTTTCTGGCTATCGAACTGAAGCATCACTCTCCATATAAAGTCTCTGTTACAATGAACACTGCTCTTCAGAACTCTGGTCATATATCTATTCCTCCGAGAGTTAGTGCGACTAGTTTTTCATCATACTCATCCTCTCTCTGTTCAACTCTGATTCCACACGTAACTTTTATTCTCAATCTTATACCTATTCTACTGGTAAAATCTGGAACACGCTCCCGTTATCTATTATTCCAATTTCCTTCGACTTGCACACATTCAAACCTTGTATGAGGGCATATCGGCCTTGGATTTAGTCTTGGTTTTCGTTTTTTTTCCTCAACCCCGATGGAATTTGGTAGGCCAATGGCCTTTGCTCACTCACCGGAGGAGAAATATATATATATATATATATATTATATAATAATATATTTATTATTTATTTAATATATATATATATATATAATATATATATATATATATATATATATATATATATATATATATATATATATATATATATATATATATATATATATATATATATATATATATATATATTTTTTAAAACTCGAAAAAAACGTAGACGGCGCAGGCACAGAAGCAGCTGAATTGAGGCAACAAATCGTTTAAGCGGTTTTCAGTTGAGGAATTTGGTCCTTTTCTGAATGGATTGATAAAATTGGCCTCGTTTTGGGTGTTTCCTCATTTTTGAACCAAGTTTATGAGTCTTTTTCGAAATCCATTCACAGGACCTTGTCTTATAATTCTATATATATATATATATATATATATATATATATATATATATATATATATATATATATATATATATATATATATATATATATATATATATATATATATATTATATATATTATATATATTATATATATATTTTGATGGATCGGATATGTCATTTTTTTTTAATTTTGCGGAATGCAGATGTTGAATTTTCGAAAGTGCGGATGCGGATGCGGATGCGGATGTCAATTTTGATGAAGATCGAATGCGTACGCCATCACAATATATATATATATATATATATATATATATATATATATATATATATATATATATATATATATATATATATATATATATATATATATATATATATATATATATATATATATATATATATATAATATATATATATATATATATATATATATATATATATATATATATATATATATATATATATAATTATATAAAATATATTAAATTATTTTAATAATAATTCGGCTTTTAAAAAAAAATTAAAAAAAAAAAAAAAAAATTAAGAATTTAAAATTTAAAAACATTTTAAATTTTAAATTTTAAATATCGACGTCCTCTGCCAATGTCTTGTAACAACTCCAGAACCATCATTGGAAACCATAGCTCAGAGGAACACAATCTTCTGGAGAGCTCTGGGAGAGAGTGTTTAGAGGTTATTTGGAAAACGATGCTGGTCCTACTAAAAGGGTGAAAACCCTACCTATGAGTTTGGATAAAACTCATGGACCGGCATTGAGACCAACGAACCGAAAAACATGATCTTTTAGAGGGCTCTGGGAGAACTTTTAAGAGTAGATTGGGAAATATGCTGTCTCCACCGACAGGGTGAAAACCCTTCCTTGGAGGATATATATATATATATATATATATATATATATATATATATATATATATATATATATATATATATATATATATATATATATATATATATATATATATATATATATATATATATATATATATATATATATATATATATATATATATATATATATATATATATATATATATATATATATATATTTATATTATTTAGTTGAGATAGCTTCTTTCCTAGTGAACCTCAATCTAATTATAAAGGTTAATTGTTTCCACATACACGTTCAATACACTGTGAACGTTTAGCACCGTATCTGGGTCCGTCTTC
Source organism: Armadillidium nasatum (assembly GCA_009176605.1). Classification (NCBI taxonomy): domain Eukaryota; kingdom Metazoa; phylum Arthropoda; class Malacostraca; order Isopoda; family Armadillidiidae; genus Armadillidium; species Armadillidium nasatum. Next base: position 9,290 of record SEYY01006708.1, on the reverse strand, counting down.
AGCACAAACACAAATTTCTATTTTAAAATACAATCAAAATATAAATTCATTAACTATAAGATATTTATAATAAAAATAATTTGAATAAAAAAATTAACATCAAGTAATAATATTAATATTGAAATAACATAAATAAAAATAAAAAAAAAGGATGGACTGTTTTGGGAAAAATTACTTAATTATTGAGGTGAAAATTAGGACAATTGAAGAAGCTTGATCATTTAAAGATGGGCAATGAGTTTTTATATATAAGACTTCAAAATGCTACGATCAAGAATGGAAGATTCATGCTGAAGGACAGAGAAATTTAATGAAGAAAAAGGATGGGTATTTTCATGGTCTTTTATAGCAGAGTGTACAGGAGAGCAAAGAGGATGGTCTGTTCTAAAGGAAACTCCTCTATCCTTATCAATCTTTACTTTCAATTGTAGACCAGTTTGGCCTACATATGCCGCATTGCATAAAACTATAAATTGAGTGGGAGTTATAATTTTAAGAAGGAATTGGCGTTGCAGGAATGTAGATTCATTATAGTAAGAATATTTCCATTAAGTTGAGATGTAAGTTATCCTATATACGGAAATTTTAAGTATATTTTTTGTTTGGGTACAGTAGGAAAATGAAAAGTGGGTCTGAAGATATTAGTGAGACACTCGTTAATTAATACTTTTCCCACTTGGAACTTTGGGAATAAATTAAAATGGAAAAGTATTTTCATAAATTCCATCTCTGTATGGAATATATATATATATATATATATATATATATATATATATATATATATATATATATATATATATATATATATATATATATATATATATATATATATATATATATATATATATATATATATATATATATATATATATATATATATATATATATATATATAATTAGTGATGGATCGCATGTCATATTTTCTCACATGCGAATGCGGATATAGAATTTTCAAGTGCGGATGCGGATTTTGAATTTTCGAAAGTGCAGATGCAAATGTATAATTTTCGCAAGTGCGGATGCGCATGCTGATACCATCACTATATATATATATATATATATATATATATATATATATATATATATATATATATATATATATATATATATATATATATATATATATATTATATATATAAACCTTAGAGTTGGGATTTTACTGAATACTTTATAATTTAGCTGTATAATAAATAAAAAGTCTTTACATTAAAGGAAAAAGAAAAAAAAGCTAAGATTTAGATGAGAGTTTGCTCCTTTTCACTAATACTTAAAGAATGAATGTAGAAGTTTTCTTTTTCATTTTAAGCGCCACTCTTACAATAATAACCTTAGAATCGTGGTGGGTGGGGACGTTCTCTAAAGAGGTAAAAAGCTTTTCTTAATTATTTGAAGAGATCTTCATTGATCAACTTTTAATGTGAAAAGCGATACTAATTTATTGTTTTGAGAATTTTAAACTCCCACCTGAATTTCGCACACAAATAAGAATGAATATATATATATATATATATATATATATATATATATATATATATATATATATATATATATATTATAATATATATATATATAATATATATATATATATATATATATATATATTTTATATATGTCTCCTCTGGTGGCCAAAGGCCAAAGGCCTACCATAATCCACCAGAGTTGGGGAGCATTCGAAATCGGGTTGCTAATGGCCGACGTGACCCGATACACGGCGTTTAAAAGTGTACAAGTCAAAGGAAGTTGGGAAAACAGATGAAGGGAGTGTGTTCCAGACTTTACCAGTAGAGTACATGTAAGAGTGAACATTGCGGTTAAGTCTGGGGTCGGAGAGTTGGATAGAGAAAGGATGAGACTGTGTAGAAAGTCATGTCGCACGGGCCCTTCTCAACGGAGGAGGTATGCGACGTGAGAGTTCAGAAGAGCAATGTCCGTTTTAATTGCGATAGTATAGAGAAAGTGACGCAACAATGCGACGGGAAGAAAGAGATTGGAGAGAGTTAGTAAGAGCGGGAGAGTTGATAAGACGAAAAGCCCTAGACTCCACCTTTTCAAGAAGAGCTGTATGTGTGGAACCACCCCAGATATGCGAGGCGTACTCCATACAGGGGCGAACAAGCACCCCTATACAGAGCAAGCAACAACTGGGGTGGCGTAAAAAAATTACGAAGGCGCCTCAGAACACCCAACCTCTTAGAAGCTTGTTTAGAGAGAGAAGTAATGTGATCTTTTTCAAGAAAGATCACGAGAAAAAGAAACACCGAGAATATTGAGAATAGATGAAGGTTTGAGTTGAGTGTTTTCGAAGAAGATGTCATAGTTGTGTGGAAGATTGTGTCGAGTAGAAAGATGGAGGAATTGAGTTTTTGAGGCATTGAAAACGACCATGTTTTCTCTGCCCCAATTTGAAATACGAGAAAGATCAGAGGTCAGTTGCTCCAAGGCCATCCTTCTTGAATCTATCAACTGCTGTTGGGAGGGACGTCTTTCAAATTGAAAGGAATAATGAAGGGTGGAGTCATCGGCATAGGAATGTATAGGAGATGAAGTAATAGAGAGAAGATCATTGATGAAAATTAGAAAAAGAGTTGGGGATAGGACAGATCCTTGAGGAACACCACTATTTATAGATTTATAGGATGAACGGTGGCCGTCTACAACAGCTGCAATAGAACGGCCGGAAAGGAAATTAGAGAGAAGGTCACAGAGAGAAGGATAGATTCCGAAAGAGGGAAGTTTGGAAATCAAAGCTTTGTGCCAGACTCTATCGAAGGCTTTCGATATGTCTAGCGCCACAGCGAAAGACTCACCGAAACCCCGGAGAGCGGAGGACCAAGAGTCAGAAAGTAGGGAAAGAAGATCACCATTAGAACGTTCTTTACGAAAACCATACTGGCGATCAGAGATAAGATTAGAAGAATTGAGATGTTTAAAAATCTTCCTGTTGAGGATAGATTCGAAAACTTTAGAAAGAACGGAGGTTAAAGAAATTGGACGATAGTTAGAGGGTTGAGACGGGTCCTCCTTCTTCGGCACAGGCTGAATGAGCGCACGTTTCCAGCAAGAAGGGAAGGTCGAAGTAGAAAGGCAAAGACGAAAAAGTTTACCGAGGCAGGGTGCAAGCTCGGAAGCACAAGTTTTGAGAACCGCAGGAGGAATACCATCAGGACCATACGCCTTCTTAGTGTTAAGCTCCGAGAGAGCAGAAATGAAATCTTTAGAAGAAATTATATTATTAGGCATAAATGTGTTGGAGGGGGTTGAAGGAAAAGGAACAGCTCCGGAATCGTCTAAGGTAGAATTAGAATCTAAAGTTTGAGCAAAGAGTTCAGCTTTAGTAGAAGGTAAAATGGCAGTTGTACCATCAGAAGAAACTAGAGGAGGGAAAGAGGAAGAAGCAAAGTTAGAGTTGACATTTTTTGCAAAATGCTAGAAAGGGCGAGAGGAAGAGGAACCAGAAAGATTATTGCATTTACGACGGAGAAAAGAGTTTTTGGTATCTCGAAGAATAGATTTTGCACGATTCCGGGATGAAATATAAGTTGAATGGGTTTCAGGGGTTTGAAGACGACGGTATTCTCTGAAGGCAGCGTCCCTGCGGCGGATTGCACGAGAACAAGTAGAGTTAAACCAAGGTTTGTTAGGTTTAGTAGAAGGGAAAGAATATGGAATGTACGCCTCCATGCCAGAGAGAATAACCTCAGTTATGCGCTCAGCACACTCCGAGGGATCCCTCACACGAAAGCAATAATCATTCCATGGGAAATCAGAGAAGTACAACCGGAAATCAGACCAGCTAGCAGCACCGAAGTGCCACAAACGTCTCCTCGCCGAAGGTGGGGGTCGTTCTTGCGGAAGACCTGAGAAACAAGAGAACAGAACAAGAAATATATATATATATATATATATATATATATATATATATATATATATATATATATATATATATATATATATATATATATATATATATATATATATATATATATATATATATATATATATATATTTTCTCTTTTCTTTCTCTCATCTCTCTCTCTCTCTCTCACTCTCTCTTTCTCTCTCTCTCTCTCTCTCTCTCTCTCTCTCTCTCTCTCTCTCTCTCTCTCTCTCTCTCTCTCTCTCTCTCTCTCTCTCTCTCTCTCTCTCTCTCTCTCTCTCTCTCTCTCTCTCTCTCTCTCTCTCTCTCTCTCTCTCTCTCTCTCTCTCTCTCTCTCTCTCTCTCTCTCTCTCTCTCTCTCTCTCTCTCTCTCTCTCTCTCTCTCTCTCTCTCTCTCTCTCTCTCTCTCTCTCTCTCTCTCTCTCTCTCTCTCTCTCTCTCTCATATGAAACGAATCACAGATATATAAATAGAACGAAAATTAATAACCAGCATGTCATGGGGCGCAAATTTTAAGTTTTTTAAAAGTAAAAGAAAAGATGGAATAATTAGAGGAGAAAAGAGTACTTCAAACCACCGACTCTGTAGAGGAATTGCCTCGCACCACTAATTTAAAAGACTAAGGAGGAGGATGTGTAGTTGGGTATAGTAGAAAAAGTTACACTAACTCGCTTCAAAGGAGACGAAATGTGGCAGGCACGTATATTAAGAACAATGTCTATTTCAGTAGTAATGTAAAGAGCTTGCTGCAAAAAGAGACAAGATAGTGTTAGTAAGAGTGGTTCAAGTGATGAACTTGAAAACTCTCTACGTCTCTCTTTTAAGAAAAGCTGTGTGGATTGAATTTCCCAATTTGTGCCATTCATTCTATTTAAAGATAAAAAAAAAAAATTGGGGTATTAATTGTAAAGAAGCTCATATATATATATATATATATATATATATATATATATATATATATATATATATATAATATATATATATATATATATATATATATATATATATATATATATATATATATATATAATATATATATATATATATATGTGTGTGTGTGTGTTTGTTTGTGCGTGTGGGTGGGTGGGGGATGTAGCGCCGTCCAAAGCAATGCAAGTACCCTCAATTGGGCATAAACCGGGGAGTGACAGTATGGTCAAGACCATTCTGTTTCACTCCGTTGCCCTTTGGTTGGTTCCTTTTCGCGTTTCACCTTCTCAGAGGGTCTCTAGTGTACCCTCGCCTCATATTGGAGTGTCTATGCTCCCACTTTAACTTCCCCTGACTCTCTTCTCATGTTCCAAATTTACAAGCGCTTATTCGTACATTACCTTTATAAAAAGTAAAATAAATAAAAAAAAAAAAAATTATATTGTTTGGTGAAACTCAAAACTGTTGGAATGGACCCTCGGAGTTTGCAGAGATCATTGCTACTAAAGTGATACTCCCTTGCATGGAGGCGTACATTCCATATTCTTTCCCTTCTACTAAACCTAACGAACTTTGATTTAACTCTGCTTGTTCTCGTACCATTCTCCATAGGGATGATGCCTTCAGGGATTACCGTCGTCTTCAAACTCCAGAAACTCATTCAATTTATATTTCATCCCGGAATCGTGCAAAATCTATCCTGTGCAACACCAAAAACTCTTTTCTTCGTTGAAATGCAAAAATCACTTTGATTCTTCTTCACGCCCTTCTTGGCATTTTGCAAAAAATGTAACTCTAATTTTACTTCTTCCTCTTTCCCTCCTCTAATATCCTCCGACGCCATTTTGCCTTCTTCTAAAGCTGAACTATTCGCTTAGACTTTTGCCTCTAATTCAGCCTTAGACTATTCCGGAGCTACTCCTCCTTCTTTAACTTCTTCCATCTCATTTATGCCTACAATTTTCTGCTCTCTCAGAGCTTAACACTAAGAAGTTTTATGGTCCTGATGGTATCCCTCATGAGGTTCTCAAAACTTGTGATTCTGGACTTGTACTCTGATTTGGTAAACTACTTCGTCTCTGTCTTTTTGCTTCAACATTCCCTTCTTGCTGGAAACGTGAGCTCATTCAGCCTGTGCCGAAGAAAGGGAACCCCTCTCGACCCTCCATTCTTAAACCTCCGTTCTTGTTAAAGTTTTCGAATCTCAATTAGAAGCATCTGAATTCTTCAAATCTTATCTCTGATCGCTAGTATGACTTCCATAAGAAACGCTCTACTGGTGATCTCTTTCTATTCTCTCTGACTCTTGGTCTTCCGCTCTACGATATTTCGGTGAATCTTTTGCTATCGCGCTGGACATTTCGAATTCCTTCGATAGGGACTGGTACAAAGCTTTGATTTCTAAACTTTCCTCTTTCATAATTTATCCTTCTCTTTGATTTTCTTTATGGTCGTTCTATAGCTGCTGTTGTAGACGACCACCATTCATCCTTTAAATCTGCTAATAGTGGTGTCTTATCCCCAAAGCTTTTTAAACTTTTTAATGAACTCTCTATTACTTCAGTACCTATCCGATCCTATGCTGATGATCTCACCCATCATTACTCCTTTCAGTTTCAGTTTCCCAGCAATAGTTAATTAACGCTAGAATGTTGGCCTTGGAATATCTGACCTCTGATTTTTCTTGCACTTCAAATTGAGGAAGAGAAAACATAGTCTTTTTCAATGCCTCAAAAACTCAGTTCCTCCATATCTCTACTCGAGACTATCTACTACAAAACTATGACATCTTCTAAAACACTCGACTCAAGCCTTCATCTGTCCTTAATAATCTCTAGTGGTCTTTCTTTGAAGGATCACATTACTTCTCTTTCTAAACAAGCTTCTAAGAGGTTGGTTGCACATTCATGATTTTTTTATGCCAATCCAATTATACGGTGTTGTTCCCTGTTTGGAATACGCCTCAACATCTGGGGTAGTTTTCCACTCAAACAGCTCTCCTTGACAAGGTGGAGTCTGGCTTTTCGTGTTAACTAATTCTCTCCAGTCTCTTTCTCTTCTGAACTCTTCCGTTGCTTTTCTCCTCCATTGAGAACACGCTTGTGTAACACGATTTCTACACAGTCTTATCCTTTCTCTGTTCAACTGTCTGATCCTAGACTTAACCGCTATGCTAATCTTATATGTACTCAATTGGTAAAGTCTGGAACACACTCCCTCTTCTATTTTCCCAACTTCTTTGGCTTGCACACTTTCAAGAGCCGTGTATGCATGTTGTCATTTAACGATTAGGTTCTATTGACCCAACTCTGGTGGAAATTAGTAGGTTTCTGGTTTTTACCCACCAGAGGATATATATATATATATATATATATATAAATATATATATATATATATATATATATATATAATATATATATATATATATATATATATATATATATATATATATATATATATATATATATATATATATATATTTGGAGCCAAGATAAAGAGAACTTAGGAGAGGTTATAAGGAGTTTTCCTGAAAAGCTAAAAGAGATGGAATTGATCGTGAACGTTGAAAAGAAGAAACTGTTAATAATTAGAAGGGAGGAGGAGGGAGAGGAGCTTGTGCTGAAGGTGCATGGCGAGGAGGTGATTGTGGTAGAGAGATGAGTATTTGGGGAGGGGAAACTATTCACAAGGGATTTCACAGATTTAGATGGAGGCGAGTGCTGGCCCCACTGACAGGCCCCTAGAGCCTTACTGATCATATATATATATATATATATATATATATATATATATATATATAATATATATATATATATATATTATATATAATATATATATATATATATATAATTTAACAGTTAAAAAATTGGTATCGGTATCGATGAATTGAAAATTCTTGGTATCGGTACGTTAAAAATTTTGTATCGCTCCATCCTATATATATATATATATATATATATATAATATATATATATATATATATATATATATATATATATATATATATATATATATATATATATATATATATATATAATATATGTGTGTGTGTGTGTGTGTGCGTGCGTGTGTGTTGAGTGTGCGTGCGCGTGCGTGCGTGCATGCGTGCAAGATATTTGATAATTCTCTAAATTTCTATTATTTGTATTTCTTATGAGAATTTAAAGATTCTCGTTTTATAATTTTATATGTACTATTGTTAAGTTGGTGTGTTTAGGAGTGTAAACAGATCATGTTATATATTTAAGAAGGTAAACGCAGATTTTTTCTTCTTTTTTGATTTAATCACTATTGTAAATTCTCTTAAATTTATGCAGTGTTCTTTGAAGAAAATACCCAACACCGGTTTTCTTTTTCTTTAAAATTTTAAAAGCATTTTTGTTTTGAATATTGATTCAAGTGTTTGAGGTTTTCGTGTATTTAATAAGCAATGAAATTTGCTCACTTTTTCATCTTGTCGAGGATTTTTTTTTCTTTTTTGTTACTTTGGAATATTTTTTTTTTCCTTTCGCTTTTTATTATCATTTCTTTTTCTTTTTTGATTTGTTATTAGTTTTGTGAGTAGACGCAGTTTCCCTTGTAGCAACAATAATTATTTAAGATTTTTTATCGAGCATTTCCATTCACCCCTCACATATTTTAATAATTTAAAATTCATAATTCTACTCCTACATGCCAACTTTTTTTTCAAAGTACCTTTAGATGTTTGAAATTTATTAGTTGCATTTTCCTGCTAAACTTCTCGCGACATGTAACTCTTCAATATACGTCTTCAGCGAAATAAGGACGAAGTTATTAAGCCCGTAAACGCCGGCTTTAGAAGTAGCGCCAAGTGAAATAAATATACAATCTAATTTGACTTTATCATCATTTTTAAAGCCCTGAAAAGGTTTGAAATTTTTTTTTTAATTCTTTAAATGAAAGTAATTGAATTTGATTTACCACTTTTCTCGGCCACATTCTCATCCATCATTTAATTTTGAATGGCAAATTGCGTATATATAATATATAATAATATATATATATATATATATATATATATATAATATATATATATATATAATATATATATATATATATATATATATATATATATATATATAAATATATTATTTTTATATGATATGTATTAAACCCAGGAAATACGTCAAGATTCACAGAAGAAATTTTATCGTAAACTAAACCTTTTTAAAAAAAGGAAATTTAAATAACCTCAAAATAATCAGTTACATAAATCGTAAAGATATATTTAAAATACATCTCTTAACTCATTGCATATTGTATAGTTTATTCTGTTTTTCCCTTCAGCACTAAAATATTTTATATACGAGTATATATATATATATATATATATATATATATATATATATATATATATATATATATATATATATATATATATATATATAATATATATATATTATATATATATATATATATTAGTGATGGGTCGGATGTCATATTTCCAATTTGCGGATGCGGA